>CAJQUN010000591.1:0-298914 GCA_907163345.1 Haberlea rhodopensis | reverse complement strand
GTATAAGTATATTCAATATGGACTTTTATATACTCTATAGAAATCTATTGATATTCATTCTAAAATTTTTATATACTCTATAGAAGTCTGTTATATTCAAAAAAAGACTTTAATAGAGTTTTTAAAAGTCAATGATATTGAAATATGACTTTAAAAACTTTATAAAAATTTAGAGGTATCTAAATTTTAATAGATTTTTAATGGACTCCTATGAGATTCTTAGATACAAATCTTAAAGCTCAAAGTACAACTACAAAAAAATAAAAAATTTCTATCATCAACCTAGAGTTTGTATGTACTTTATCATGTCCTCCTCTCTCTAGGGTTCTTTATTGAGTTAATGATTCTCATTATTCACGTATCTGGATGATCTTCCTTTCGTCTCTCCTGCTATTAGCATTTAATATTTAACATTTTGTATCCTTCTTTATTATCTATTCGTAAATTAGAGGATAATTAGTTCCTTAATAGTTGAGTTTTGAAGTTGTGACTACATAGTGTATAAATGTCAAAGTCTTTGCAAATTCATCTAACAAAAGAAGAGTTTGAGTCATAAATTTATAGGTAACAATCGATCGATTTTGTATTATTTTATTAGTGTGGTCGATTTGTATCTATTTCATACCATAAATACTTATTTTGAGTGTCAGAAAAAAGTGAAATATATTGTTTCAGGAACTAATAATGAAAGCACAACAGTTCTACTATGTTAAAAATATTTGTATTGATTTTAATTATTGAACTAGTAAAAAATTCTCAGCTTTTGGATTATTTAATTCTTAATTTTGGATATTTAGTGAACATGTCTTATTTCTAATTGAACTTCTTTATTTCTAATTAAGCATGTATGTTGTTAGATGTTACTCATTTTCAATTAGTATTTCAATGAATTCGATTGAAATATATAATTATAAGTTATAAAATTCTATAATAACAAGTTTACAAATATCTATAAATTTTTTGCAAATTATAAATTACAAACACTACATAGTTCTATAAAAAGTTTATAAATATCTAAAATCTGTGAAGAAGTTCCTCAGAAATTTATGGAAAAAGTCCACTAGAGTATGAAATATTTTAATAACTCTATGATTCTATAAAAGTCAATATAACTATCAACTCTATAAATTTATCATTTAAAAAAAATCATTAGAAGTCACTAAATCTCTAGAACGAATACACACAGGCTTTTTAATAGTAAATTATTACAGGACATTTTGTTTCATTCGATGAATGTCTCTGAATTTTCAATCCACTTCAAAACTTTCCCCACACACAATGATGCCGCTGGGAACGTTTAGTTGATGCTAAGAATACATCAAATCATTGGATGAAAATATTCTCATCCAACATAGATAAGAATATTGGATGCGAATATTCGTTGCTACCTCATTGAAGGTAATGCTTATAGAGTAGCAACCAATAATCCCAGAAACCCGTGTTCATTTTCTTACACACTCAAATAACGGAATTTGAGAGAAGTGTGATTTAGATTGTACGAAGAGTGATTTTAGGATTCTGGATGGCTGCTAACTGCTAACCCCGTGCAAGATCCTTCTGCGATTACTTGATGAGAGTGAGGTGCGCGTGTAGGAAGGGAGGTTGCTCATGAAGAAGATGGTGGATCCCAACTGGAATTGCTGAGTGTGAGCTAGGTTACAGGAGATAGGTTCTAAATAAACAACAAAGATTTAATTTTTATACTTACTTTTATGATAATTTAATTAATTACAATTTCGATATATCCTTACAAAAATTCGGAATTCGTTTTAAATTACAGGAAATTTATGTGTGAATGGATTGTTACGCTTATTCAACTTTTGATTTCAATTTACTTTGTCATTTTCATTATTTCAGAATTCGAAGATTTGGAAATTTCCATCATTTATTGCCCCACCCTAATATAACATGTACAAGTACTTTTCGATGTCAATATTGTAAAATAGTTAATATTAATATTATTTTTCATTACTTTGATTTATATTTCATTTTAATAATGTTATTTTATTTTAAATAATATACATAATATGTATAGTTTAATATATTTAACATTAATTTGACTACTAATGTTAGGAACTAATTACACCGGTCGATGAAGTAAGCCTCCTCAGTACTCATTATGATTTATATAAGATTTAAGAAATAAGTTCAATTTGCTATTTTCTTCAAAATAATATTTTTAAATATTCATTATGATTTACATATTTTTAAATATTTTGAATTATTTTGTATTTTTCAAACAATTAAATCATGCCACATTATCTTATGTCATGGTGTCTTGTCTCACCAATGTGGAGGGCATCTTGCATAGAAAAGTTGTGTGTTCAATGTCACTTAATTAAAGGTGCGATCATGTTAGCCTTTAAGATTGCTCACCCACATAGGGTCTTTTGGGCAGGACATTATCATTCGTGGGATGTGTTAGTTTGACGTGAGAATGCGTAATTTCTTGCCTGCATAGTGTGACACCCGGATAATTTATAATTCATTATTCGATTATATTATGGTAATTATGAGTTATGGCGAAATAGACTTTATGGAATTGAATATGAGTCCGGAGTTGAATTAAATAATTCCGGGTTGTAATTTTAGTGTGATTTAAATTTCAAAGGGAATTCTTATTATTAATAATAAATTTGTGAGTTGTAATTTAAATTAAAATAGTAAAGGGTGGAGATGAAATTGAGTGGTGTAGATTTTATATGAGGATGGATTTAAAAACACACAAAGTGATGGAATCTCCTCATTGTAAGATTGAGTATGTAAATGATATTAGGAATGGATTTTATATTAGGGATGGACTTTATGGATTTAAAGTGATAGAATCTCCTCATTGTAAGATTGAGTATGTGCACTGAATGTATAAGTGCGGAACGGTCTGTTTTTATATTTGTAAGAACGGCTCGATGGCTGAATGAAAGAACGAGTGCAGAAAGATAAGACACAGGATATGTTTCTGGAAGTTCGAAGGTGGTGTAATCCTTCTACGTCTCCCCTTCTTCCAATTAAGGAAGGTTTCTACTAGAAGACTTTGATTTATACAATCCTGTTGTACAAACCCGATTCAGCTGGATTTACCTCACTACCAGACTGAAACTCTAGTCAATCGATCTGTCCAGACACTATCTCTGTCTGACAGTTACAATTTGTTTCTCACTTCTATTTTCAATATAGAATACACAAGATGCGCACAGTGATCCTAAATGATCAAATATTACAATGTAATCGTGCTTAAGAATAATTTTCAGCTCGAGAGTTTCTGAGCTTGAACGCTTGTGCTGTTTTTTGATTGATCAGCGAGAGTCTTGTATTGTATCTGTATTGTTGTTGCATCCTTTTATAGTTGCATGTACGAACGACATTATTTCCCTTAATGTGCAACTCTTGACTCTGCTTAATCTCTGAGTAAGCTACAGTCTTCTTCTTCAGGATACTTGCCGTTCTGGTTCATGCTTTCGGCGACTTGTCAGGTAAGCTCTTCTTGTCTTCTTACCTTTTATGGTAATCTTCAGTCTTTGGTCCTTTGTAGCATTAATTGCGACATTAAATGCTACAATAAATAGCCGTTAATGATTCGGACTGAAGAGCCACTCTTTATGCATCCTTGACTGCTATGATCTAATAAAATTGAGATCGATCTGAAGCTTCGATCTAGTCAGTCTGATATCTATCGATCCGGTCTGATATGTGATATGCCTTATCAGCTTGTTCTGTTTTGAGCTATCGATCTGGTCAGTCTGATTACCCTCGATCCGGTCTGATATGCTTTGTCATCTTATCAGCTTGATCTGTTTTGGGCGATCGATCTTGTCAGTCTGATTTCTCTCGATCCGGTCCTGATATGTTTTGTCATCTTAAAATCTCATCGATAAAGTTCGGAACTAAACAAATTCCCCCTTTTTGATGATGACAAAACCTAGTCTTCTAAGTCTTTTTAACCAGTCTGATAAGAACTCTGAAGCGTATACTTCGGATCGATTACTTCTTCTTGTTTCAAAATAAAATGAACATTATTAAGTTGGATCGATTAAGCCTTTTATTATTAAGCATTTTATTTTAGTTCAAAATAAATGAACAAGGACTTAACAAAGAAAGATTTCTTTATTGATCACCAACAATCTTGCATACAGACAGTCTGAATATTTAAGCAATCTATTTTCTTGAAGACTGAGACTGATGCGGCTTGAAGTCTTTTTTCTTTTCCCCCTTATTGTCAGCAGCAATCTCTTGGAGAAAATCTACAACTTGTGCTAGCTGAGCGCTGATAGCGTCAAGACGAACGTCTTGAGCGCGGAGGGAAATTGGCGACAGATGCTCTAACTTCAGTGGCCAGCTCGATCTGCTCTTTTCTCAGGCTATTTTTATAGGAAGCTTGCTGAGAGAACAGATCATTCAGTCCTCGCTGAAGGCTGCCGATACTGGCTGTCATCTTCTCTTTGAATGAATCAAAGTCCAAAGCTGTAAGCCTCTGACCTTGATGAACTTCTATAACACGTTGAGAGAGTGACAAGCAGTTGTCAGATAAGTGCTGAAGGGTCCTTGCCAGGGATGGAGGTGCATCAGATAGTCAGCTTGGAGAGTGATCTGATGATGACAATGCATGATCATCTTCTTCAGCAATCGGTATAATTGAAGATACAACAGCTTGGTGACTTTTGGACCGGATCAAAGTGACCAGAGCCGAAGAAAATGCTTGTATGAAAGCCATATCTTCATCTAATTGGACTGGAGGAGTGTTGGGTCTGGAGGGCTCCTCAATTTGTAGAGCTGCAACAACTGTGGGACACCACCAGATCCGGATCGACGAACTCTGGTGCGCCAACTGTTGCAAGTTCTACGGTTGGACTGATTTGAACGTGGGAGACTGATGATCCCAAAGGAATAGATGTTGTTAGAGAGTCCAACAAGACATTCAAGGGTTCATCTTCTGTAGCAGACGGAGCATTAGGCAATGGCTGCTCCGCTGTCTGAGCGGCTACTAGTTCTGCAGTCTGATCTGCTGCGCGATCTGCTGTCTGGTCTGCTGCTCCAGAGGGAATAACCTCAATGAAAGGTTCTGCCAGAGTCTTGCTTGCAGAGGGATGATCCGGGCTGGTTACTGGAGTGGATATGCTGATTTTCTGTCGTTGAAATCGGACAGCTAAATGGAGAGCATGAATATCCATCTCTAATTGAGCAATAACAGCCCCATCATCTCTGGCAGTTGGAGCATTCGGATCGAAGTTTTCTTTCTTAGCAGCTAAGAGCAGAGTCGCCAGTCTGAATCTTTGATTGGCCTTAAATAGCTCTTTGCGCTGCACAACAATCCGAACATCATCGGTCTCTGTCCCCTTCAGAACTTCTTCTTCAATTTTCTGAAGGCGTCTGAGTTTGCCGAAGAACATCTCAATGTGGTTGATCGTTCTGTACTCGACGTACTCATCAAAAACCACAATGAGCTCCTTCACTTTCTCTTCAACGTCCTCCATAGCAATGTCAATTGCTGTCTGCGCTGCAGATTTGGGCTTAGAGGAGAGTGGTTCGGAGAGAATGGCTTTGCCCTTGCCGGTGGAGGAAGGGGACTTGATCCCTGATTGGGTATAGTCTCCCAACTCAGTGATAACAATCCATTTGACCACGGGAATGGCAGAGGGGACTCGGATGGTTACTTTGGGTGCAGTGGTTGAAGTGGTTGAAATTTGGGTTGTAGGTTGGGGTGGCAGGGGTGGCTTTTGTTGGAGGCAATATGGGTAGTGTTTTGATTGGTTTGGTAATCTGGGTTCTTGGCTTCTTGGGAAGGGGGTTGGCTGGTGGCGAGGGAGCAGACTGAGTTTCTTCAGAGTCAGTCTGGATAGTTAACTTTCGCTTGACCCGAGGTTTGCGAGCAACAACCTGTTCTTCTCCCTTCTCAATCTTGACTGCCACCAGATTGGTAGGGGTAGGTGGAGCACTCTTGGACTTCAGCAGTGCTAGCCCTTTGGAGTTGAGAATTTTGAAGGGACTCAGAGCAGACTGCTTCCCCAGCTCAATGTCCAAAGTTTCCAGTAGCTTGCTGAGAGGAACAGCAAAGCAGACGGCCTGTTTGGAGGCAACCACTGTTTCCATCAGGACTCCAAATAGAATCACGGACCAGTTCATCTTCTGTCCGGAAACAATAGCAGCATGGCCCTGAACTTCTCGGCAGTGACGGCGTCAAAACTTCCAGCTTTGCCCAATAATGGCTTGCCCACAATTTCGCACAGCACCTGGAAATGAAAGAGCATTTCCTTGTTTTTGAATGAGGGCTGCAGGCGGTGGCCAAATATAGAAATCTTCCCCTGAAGAGCTGTGAGAGAAGCTTGAGGAATCTGCCCAAACTCAGTCAGTCCGGAGTTTGGAAGACCAAAGGTCTTGGCCAGCGTCATCGGCGAGATTTCAAATGTTTTGCCCTTTACAGAGGTGGAGATAGATGTCTTCTGGGATACAGCATTGGCAAACATTTCACGAATCTCTGATTCGTAAACCACCGTGCCACACTCCAGAAAATTCCGTAATCCAGACGATTCCAAAGCTCGGAAAATGGAGACCATCTCTGCATCTTCAGCCCTGTAAATATCATTGAACTCAACGGAGAGAGAGTTGTGAGTTATGGTAGCCATTAGAGTAAAATGGAAGAATATACGAAGAGTTTTTTGAGAGGTTATGAGAGTTAGAAAGCAGACAGCGGTAAATGGTAAAAAGTGAATGAAAATGAAATGTTCAGCCCGCTAAATAAGAGAGAGAAGACATGTGTCTTTATCTCGAAGACTGATAATTAAATAATTCAAAATAAACTGTCAGGAAAAAAGAAAGATAAGGCGGTTAAAATTTGCAATCAGTCCGGGCTGTTTTTGTTTTAAATAAATACAAAATAAAGGATTTATTGTCCAGACGGATCATAGGATAACATCAGATTGACATAGATCGGTCTGAAAGTTCGGACCGGTCTGTGTCTTTCTAAACATTGTATTATCGATCTGTGCCAACAAAAATCTTTAAACGCGAAAAGAAGAAAACATCTAAACTATCAAGATAAGTCAATTATGTAAGTAATCCAAGAGCATACAACGCAGCGGAATAAAATTTAATGGATTACTAACCAGCAGATCTATACATAGGATTCATATCGGATAAAGGAATTACAAGTGTCTTACCCTTGTAGCGTGTTTGAAGCAGAATCCACGGAGCAGCACCACGTCCTACGCCTTTTCCGAGTCACTAGCAAAACTCAATGAGTTTTGCCTCAACGGTATCCACACGATCAAATCGGGTGAAGGGAAAGTTTAAGAACAAGTTGCTAGACAAGTTCTTAAACCAATACACGAAGCACACTCAATTCACAATCGAAAAGATGGCCGGAATCACTCAAGGATGCCCTTCGACTATCAAGAGGCCGAGAGCAAAAGTTGAGAGGCGGCCGTGTGCTACTATAGTGTAGGTTGAATGATATAAAGTTATGTCTTACAATTAATCATCACCTTGTATTTATATTATAAGGCTTTTAATTAAGGTTCAAGACTTTCTTAAAGTCTTATGGGCCCAAACCCATGATTTAATTAAAACCTTTTAATCACTTAATTAAGACTCTTCTTAATTAATTAATTCATCCAATGAATTTAATTTCCCTTCTCGATTTAATCTTTTGTGCGACCCGATAGGATCTTGTAATGTTGGCAGTGACATATAATCTCATTTTATGTCGCAAGCATTGAGCGGTATCTAGCAACACATCAATGCTACCCAAATTACAAGAATGTCAATGACTCGACATAACCTTTAGAACTTGTGATAATATTAATCATGTAACTTAATCCCTTTGTCCTTTGTGTTTAGATTGAACACGAGTCATGGAATAGTCATACTCGTATATCCAATCTTTATTTCTTGATCCCCAAGTAGAACTAGAATAAACGAATAAGCTCGATATCTCATATCGACTCATTCGAGCATGGCCATGCATTTTAGTTCTCACTTGATCAAGGGCCTAACACATCTCCTGTTATATAGGAGGGACAAATCCTATCTCGATCAGTCAACATCCCTCTACATAATTCGTAGTGTATCCAATAGTCGCCTTTATAGTATACCCTGTTACGGGTAACGTTTGACGATATCAAGATACATAACTCCTTATGTTGGGATCTCTGATGATCACAAGTCGTAAGGATTACATACATTATTATCACTATGAGAATTGCATATGACGATCATATAACTATCCATGTTGCATTCTCATGGTGGGTCTGTCCAGTACATCGTTCTCTAACATGTACCTATATGTTGATTTGATATCTCATATCAATGAACAATTCATCGATCAACACATACTAGTCTCAACGTATTATCATTATCCCTATTCATGATAATACTTGACTAGGGACATCTTTAAGAATAATACAATATTATTCTAAGGACATTAACATATATATTAATTCACATTGCACAGTTAAAAGAATAATATATAATAATGAATTGCCATTCATAAAATCATATTACATTGTATGTCATAAACAATCATCTAATGATGTGTCTTAGGGCATATCCCAACAAATCTCCCACTTGCACTAAGACCACTCAGACATATACCTAATGCCTAGAGATCTAGTATGACGATCATGCTTCTGCTGTGACAGTGGCTTCGTCAATGGGTCAGATACATTATCATCTATTGGTACTTTGCATATTTTAACATCTCCCCTTTCAAACGATTTCTCGAATGAAATGGAACCGCCTAAGTATGTGTTTGGATCTTTGGTGAGATCTTGGTTCCTTAGCTAATGCGATCGCTCCATTGTTGTCACAATAGAGTTCTATCGGATCTTTAATGCTAGGCACCACTCCAAGTTCAGAAATGAACTTCCTCATCCAAACAGCTTCCTTTGCTGCATCCGAGGCAGCAATATACTCAGCTTCCGTTGTAGAATCGGCTACTGTTTCTTGCTTTGAACTCTTCCAGCTCACAGCACCTCCATTTAGGCAATACACATATCCAGATTGCGATCGAAAATCATCTTTGTCGGTTTGGAAGCTTGCATCAGTGTAACCCATTACATTGAGCTCTTCCTCACCTCCATAAATCAAGAATGTATCCTTAGTCCTTCTCAAGTACTTCAGGATGTTCTTGACAGCAATCCAGTGACCTTCACCTGGATCAACTTGATATCTGCTCGTCATGCTCAAAGCATACGATACATCGGGACGAGTACATATCATGGCATACATGATAGATCTAATAGCTGACGCGTATGGAATCTTACTCATGCGTTGTCTCTCATCTGGTGTTGAAGGACACTGTTCCTTCGAGAGATAAATGCCATGCGTCATAGGCACGAATCATTTCTTTGATTCTTGTATGCTAAACCTTTTTAAGCACCTTGTCTATGTATGTACTTTGACTTAGACCAAGAAGCATTCTCGATCTATCTCTATAGATCTTGATTCCTAATACATAGGTGGCTTCTCCCAAGTCTTTCATCGAAAAGCAATTCCCTAGCCAAATCTTTACAGATTGCAAGGCAGGGATATCATTTCCAATAAGAAGTATGTCATCTACATACAACACTAGGAAAATGATTACGCTCCCACTGACCTTCTTGTAGACACAAGGTTCATCTTCGTTTTGATAAAACCAAACTCTTTGATTGCATCATCAAAACGAAGATTCCAACTCCGAGAAGCTTGCTTCAATCCATAAATGGATCGTTGTAGCTTGCATATCTTTCCAGCATCCTTTGGATCGACAAAACCCTCGGGCTGTGTCATGTACACATCCTCGAGCAGATTTCCATTAAGGAAAGCTGTTTTGACATCCATCTGCCAGATTTCATAATAATGAAATGCAGCTATTGCAAGTAAGATCCTTATGGATTTAACCATGGCCACTGGTGAAAAGGTTTCATCATAGTCAATACCATGAATTTGTTTGAATCCTTTTGCAACCAGCCGACCTTTATAGGTTTGTACGTTACCATCCATATCGGTCTTTTTCTTGAAAATCCATTTGCACCCTATGGGTCGTACCCCTTTAGGTGGATCAACCAAAGTCCATACTTGGTTTGCATATATGGATTCCATCTCAGATTTCATGGCCTCTTGCCATTTCTCAGAATCATTGCCCATTATAGCTTGTTGAGAAGATGACGGCTCATCCTCATCAATAAGTAGTAAGTCACCTTGTTGAGTCACAAGAAATCCATATCTCTGTGGCTCCCGGTGTTCTCTTACAGACCTACGCTGGGCTTGTGTCTCTTGAGCAGGTGCTTCTTCCACAATAGCTTGCGGTGCCTGCTCTGTTTCCATCTCAATCTCAGGTTCAGTGTTTTCTTGTGGTTGAACTTCACTAAGTTCTATTTTTCTCCCACTGGTTTTTCTAGAAATAAATTCTCTTTCAAGAAATACACCAGTCCGAGCAACAACTACTTTGTTCTCGGTGGGATAGTAGAAATAGTATCCTTTCGTTTCCTTAGGATACCCCACAAATAAACACTTATCAGATTTGGGTCCAAGTTTGTTAGTGGCGTGACGTCTAACAAAAGCCTCACAACCCCAAATCTTCATAAAAGACATACTAGGACGCTTCCCAGTCCATATCTCATATGGTGTCTTTTCCACTGATTTAGATGGAACACGGTTCAGTAAGAAAATCGCTGTTTCTAGAGCGTGTCCCCAAAACGATATCGGAAGATCTGCATGACTCATCATTGATCTAACCATGTCTAACAAGGTTCGATTTCTCCTCTCAGATACACCATTCCATTGTGGAGTATACGGAGGAGTGAGTTGTGGGACTATCCCACACTCCTTTAGATAGTCATGAAACTCTTGGCTTAAGTATTCTCCTCCTCGATCTGATCGAAGGATTTTGATACTTTTGCCAAGTTGGTTTTGTACTTCATTCTTGAAATCTTTGAACTTTCAAAGGTTTCATGCTTATGTTTCATTATGTACACATACCCATATCTACTGAGGTCATCAGTAAATGTAACGAAGTATTGAAAACCACCTCTAGCTTGTGTACTTATTGGTCCACATACATCACTATGTATTAGTCCCAATAAAACATTTGCCCTTTCAACATGTCCCTTGAAAGGAGCTTTAGTCATCTTGCCCATTAAACAAGATTCGCATGTTTCATATGATTCAAAATCAAATGAATCTAATACTCCATCCTTATGATGTTTAGATATGCGGTTCTCGTTTATGTGGCCCAAGCGACAGTGCCAGAGATAAGTCGGATTACAATCATTATTTTTAATCCTTTTAGTATTTATGTTATAGATAGGCATATCAAGATTTAATACATAAAGATCATTCACCATTTGTGCACTAGCATAAAACATATCATTTAAATAAATAGAACAACAGTTGTCCTTTATTATAAATGAAAATCCATACTTGTCCAAACAAGAAATAGAAATAATGTTTTTAGTAATTGAAGGCACAAAATAACAATCTTTCAAAATCAATGATAAACCAGAAGGTAAAGCTAAATGATAATCTCCTATAGCTAATGCAGCAACTCTTGCTCCATTTCCAACTCGGAGATCAACTTCACCTTTCGCCAACGTCCTACTCCTTTTTAGATCCTGCACATTACACAAATGTGAGATCCACATCCAGTATCTAATACCCATGATGAAGAAGTAGATAAATTGACTTCTATAACAAAAATACCTGAAGCGGAAGTCACACTTCCTTTCTTTAGATCCTCCAGATATACTTTGCAGTTCCTTTTCCAATGGCCGGTCTCACCGCAATGGAAACAGTTCCCTTCCTTTGCTATCCCTCCCTTTGGCTTCAGTGCATAAGACTTTGGCTTAGATTTAGCAAAGACTTTCTTTGCTTTCTTGTTGCCTTTAGCTTTGGCCCTTCCTTTGCCCTTATTCACAATAAGGACATTTGTGGCCTTAGTCTTCTTAGTATTTGCTTCATATGTTCTCAACATACCAAGCAATTGTGGTAGAGTCTTTTCCATGTCAGTCATATTGTAATTTACTACAAATTTACTGAAGCTCTCAGGCAACGATTGCAAGATCACATCGGTGGCCAACTCTTGGTCCAATGGAAAACCCAGCTTGTCCAGATTCTCAATGTACCCAATCATCTTGAGCACATGAGTTCCAACTAGGCTTCCTTCTACCATCCTGCACTGAAATAACGCCTTAGAGACGTCATACCTCTCTTGTCTTGCTTGCTGTTGGTACAACTGCTTTAAGTGTTCGATCATATCGAACGCCTCCATTTCCTCATGTTGCTTCTGAAGCTCAGAGTTCATGGTGGCAAGCATGAGGCACCCAACATCAAGTGCGTCACTCTGATGCTTCTTGTAAGCATCTTTTTCAGCTCTTGTAGCTGTTAGGGGAGGTTCCTCAGCGGGCAAGGGTTCCTCTAGGACATATTGTTTCTTTTCTTGTTTGAGGACTATCCTCAAGTTCCTATGCCAGTCTAGGAAATTCGTCCCATTTAATTTGTCCTTCTCAAGGACCGATCGCAGTGATAAAGTGCTAGTAACGTTGTTAGTTGCCATGGATATCTACAATATAAATATGCAAAATAAGTTTATGATTTAAATCATTTAACATGGTCTTATATTAAATGATACTCCCACTATTTTGTTTAAAAATATCAACCCTCAAAACCTTTAGTGGGCCAAGATCCATATTTCACTTAATCTTTAGCTTTGGCTAATCGCCCAAGACTCGGTTATTTAGGTAGACAACACTTTGTCAATTACATCACATATAATTCTTGGATAGTTGGACGAACAACACTTTGTTCAATTCATCAAATGAATTATAATCCAACCCTTGCCTCTAGGTTCCCAATCCTATTGAGATAACCTAGTTAAGTCGTACCCAATTAAAGTATAACGGATATCACTTTTATCCTTTCGCGCCTTACTAAGATTGCCACGGTGCTTTGCTTTGGCAAACCCACACATGTACAATCGAAGTTATTGACGAGTACTTTTAATTTTGGAAGGCATCTAAAACTTAATATTTTAGAGGGATTTATTGATCTTATGATTAATTTGATAATTTAAAATATGTCCACTACATATAGTTGTATACATATCTACATATATGTGTAATACTATTATCAAACTAAAACATAAGATAAATCATGCATCAACATACATAATTAAACGTGACATGGTTATAGCCCCTACTAATGATTTTCTCAAGCCAATGAGAAAATCCTATGAGTCAACCTAAGGTAACTTCACAAGCACCTTCCCTTGGCTCCAATTTGTGAATGGCCTCCTCATCCCGGCACGATGCTCCATCTTCATTGATCATCATCAATAAAATAAACTACACTATTTACAAGATATAGAATTCCTCGATTCACATTCGAGGGGAACATAGGGGAGGGATTACATTTAGAATGAAATAGAGAAGGCACGACACGCAGGTCGTATTATACATTACAAACATCCACAAATCCTATCTAATAGGTCAAAGGGCTATAACCACGCACCATGCTCAAACAACACATAAAGCATGCATTAACATTTAATTAATTAAATTCTAAACATTTTAAATTTAATTCTAATTAAAACTGTAAAATAATTTTTGAAAAATTATCGTACGCTCGGGACATCACATGCCACGAACTAAAGCGACTAAGACACGAACCACCATGGTTCGAACCATGAAGCACACGGCTGGACCAATAGTGGGCCTAGGGCTCGAAACCCTAGCCCATGGCCGAGCCATGTCTCGAGCGGCGGCGGCGCTAGGGTTCCAAACCCTAGCCGCCTCGCACCCTTATGGAATTTTATCGAGCCATCTTGTTTGAAACGCCAGAATTTGTTAGCCACGAGTCACGGTCAGGCCATGCACGGGGTTGGCTCAACCATCTCGAGCTAAGGGTTCGAAAAACCTTGCTCTCATGTGGTAAAGTTACTAATCCATGCATGCGTGAACCATTATCGAGTCAAAGAGTTCAAAACTCATCCACGTCTCAAAACTAAAGAAAAATAGGCGATGATGGCCGAGCCATGCACGGCTACTAGGGTTCGAAACCCTAGCCGTCATGAGCTAGCCGTCACGTCCAATGGGTTCTAAACCCTAATTAATTTTCGACACTTCCATGCACAATTATTAGCCACAACGACTAAGCCATCTCGAGCCAAGGGTTCAAAAACCCTAGCCCTCATGTGGCTAGCCGTGGTGTCATTTGTGATGGTGATGGCCGAAAACTTGTGACATATGGTTCGATATTCGCCTAATTATATCAAATACAATTTTACGATGATTTTCATAAACTAAATATTAACATATCATATATGTTCATACAGTTTTAAATAGCATGCAATATTAATTCTAATATGATTAACACAATTTAATCACATAAATCCGATATGAGCCTTGAACCTGGCTCTGATACCACTGTAAGTAATCCAAGAGCATACAACGCAGCGGAATAAAATTTAATGGACTACTAACCAGCAGATCTATACATAGGATTCATATCGGATAAGGGAATTACAAGTGTCTTACCCTTGTAGCGTGTTTGAAGTAGAATCCACGGAGCAGCACCACGTCCTACGCCTTTTCCGAGTCACTAGCAAAACTCAATGAGTTTTGCCTCAACGGTATCCACACGATCAAATCGGGTGAAGGGAAAGTTTAAGAACAAGTTGCTAGACAAGTTCTTAAACCAATACACGAAGCACACTCGATTCACAATCGAAAAGATGGCCGGAATCACTCAAGGATGCCCTTTGACCATCAAGAGGCCGAGAGCAAAAGTTGAGAGGCGGCCGTGTGCTACTATAGTGTAGGTTGAATGATATAAAGTTATGTCTTACAATTAATCATCACCTTGTATTTATATTATAAGGCTTTTAATTAAGGTTCAAGACTTTCTTAAAGTCTTATGGGCCCAAACCCATGATTTAATTAAAACCTTTTAATCACTTAATTAAGACTCTTCTTAATTAATTAATTCATCCAATGAATTTAATTTCCCTTCTCGATTTAATCTTTTGTGCGACCCGATAGGATCTTGTAATGTTGGCAGTGACATAAAATCTCATTTTATGTCGCAAGCATTGAGCGGTATCTACCCAAATTACAAGAATGTCAATGACTCGACATAACCTTTAGAACTTGTGATAATATTAATCATGTAACTTAATCCCTTTGTCCTTTGTGTTTAGATTGAACACGAGTCATGGAATAGTCATACTCGTATATCCAATCTTTATTTCTTGATCCCCAAGTAGAACTAGAATAAACGAATAAGCTCGATATCTCATATCGACTCATTCGAGCATGGCCATGCATTTTAGTTCTCACTTGATCAAGGGCCTAACACATCTCATGTTATATAGGAGGGACAAATCCTATCTCGATCAGTCAACATCCCTCTACATAATTCGTAGTGTATCCAATAGTCGCCTTTATAGTATGCCCTGTTACGGGTAACGTTTGACGATATCAAGATACATAACTCCTTATGTTGGGATCTCTGATGATCACAAGTCGTAAGGATTACATACATTATTATCACTATGAGAATTGCATATGACGATCATATAACTATCCATGTTGCATTCTCATGGTGGGTCTGTCCAGTACATCGTTCTCTAACATGTACCTATATGTTGATTTGATATCTCATATCAATGAACAATTCATCGATCAACACATACTAGTCTCAACGTATTATCATTATCCCTATTCATGATAATACTTGACTAGGGACATCTTTAAGAATAATACAATATTCTAAGGACATTAACATATATATTAATTCACATTGCACAGTTAAAAGAATAATATATAATAATGAATTGCCATTCATAAAATAATATTACATTGTATGTCATAAACAATCATCTAATGATGTGTCTTAGGGCATATCCCAACAAATTAAACCAAGAATTTGACGGAAATAATTAAACTTAGCCTCAGGGAGCGGTTTGGTGAAGATGTCTGCTGCTTGCTGCTCTGTTGAGATGTGCTCGATCCGAATCTCCTTTTTACCAACATGATCTCAAATAAAATGATGTCTTATATCAATAAGCTTTGTTCGAGAGTGCAGAACTGGATTATATGTTATAGCGATTGCACTTGTGTTGTCGCAAAATATCGGAGAGTCAACAGTTTGGATGCCATAGTCTTTGAGCTGGTGTTGAATCCAGAGCATTTGAGCGCAACAGCCTCCAGCGGCAATATATTCTGCTTCAGCTGTAGATGTGGCAATTGATGTTTGCTTCTTACTGAACCAAGAGATCAATCTTTCACCTAGAAATTGACATGTTCCACTGGTGCTTTTACGATCAATCTTACAGCCAGCGTAGTCTGCGTCTGAATATCCGATCAAGCTGAAGTTAGAATCTTTGGAGTACCAAAGACCAACGTTCTGAGATCCTTTCAAGTATTTCAGAATACGCTTAGCAGCAATAAAATGTGATTGCTTTGGTTCTGACTGAAATCTGGCGCACATACAAACTGAGAACATAATATCAGGCCGGCTCGCTGTAAGATATAAGAGCGATCCGATTAATCCTCTATACATAGTCACTTCGACTGTCGTTCCCCCTTCGTCTTTGTCTAACTTGATTGTATGACTCATTGGAGTGGATGCAGTTGAGCATGTTTCCATTCCGAATCTCTTAAGCAGCTCTTTGGTATACTTGGTTTGGTTGATGAAAATACCATTGCTGAGCTGTTTGACTTGGAGACCCAAAAAGAATGAGAGTTCTCCCATCATGCTCATCTCAAACTGTCCCTGCATCAACTTGGAAAATCAGGGTATGTTCCCCCTTAATAAATTTAAAAAAGAGTTTTATCTACTGAGCCGATCTGAAAATCATGGTTCAGCAGAAATTGAGATAGAGTGTCATACCAGGCTCTTGGTGCTTGTTTCAGACCATATACTGCTTTATTCAGTAGGTATACATGATTGGGGAATGAGTGGTTCTGAAATCCAGGAGGTTGCTCAATGTAAACTTCCTCCTGAAGCTTACCATTAAGAAAGGCGCTCTTGACGTCCATCTGATATACCTTGAAGTCTTTAAAGGCAGCATATGCAAGAAATATTCTGATTGCTTCAAGTCTGGCGACTGGTGCAAATGATTCATCGAAGTCAATTCCTTCGTCTTGTCGGAATCCTTGTGCCACCAGTCTGGCCTTGTTTCTAACCACAGTTCCATCTGCGTCCAGCTTGTTTTTGAAAACCCATCTGGTTCCAATAACAGGCAGATCGCTTGGTCTGGGGGTTAGACTCCAAACTTGATTTTGTTCGAATTGATTAAGCTCTTCTTGCATGGCCTTAATCCAGTTGAAATCAGTCAGAGCTTCATCGATCTTCTTAGGTTCCAGAGCTGAGATGAAGGCAGCATGAGTGAACTCATCCATCATCTGTCCTCTGGTTCTAATCGGTGCAGAGGGACTTCCAATCACTAGATTAGGTGGATGCCTCTTAGTCGATCGATAGCTTGACTCTGGATTGTCTGGTCCAGCCGGATGAGTAGTAGTAGTGGTATGATCAGCATCTGCTTTGATATGAGAGTTTGGATCATCTGGATCGGCTCGATCTGAAGAAGCTTCATTGCCATGATCTGATCTGGCTGGCACTTCAGGTTCTGGTGGATTGTCTCTTGACTTGTTAGCTACAATCTCATCATCACTGTTAGCTTCGAGATGGATGTTTTCCATCTGATTTTGAATTGATTCTTTGTTACCCTCAACACAAAGATTCATCAAAAACTACATGAGCTGATTCTTCTACAGTTAAGGTTCGATTATTAAAAACTCGATAAGCTTTGCTAGTTGATGAATATCCTAAGAATATTCCATTATCTGACTTAGCTTCAAATGCTGTAAGATGATTCTTACCATTGTTGTGAACGAAGCATTTACAGCCAAATACATGGTGAGCAATAGACGGTCTGTTACCAGTCCATATTTCATATGGAGTGAGATTCAGCTTCTTGTTAATCATAGACCGATTTTGAGTGTAGCATGCAGTATTTACAGCTTCTGCCCAGAACTTTTGTGAAATTCCAGAATCAGCAAACATTGTTCTTGCTGCTTCTTTGAGCGTTCTGTTTCTTCGTTCTGCAACTCCATTCTGTTGAGGAGTTCGAGCGGCTAAAAACTCATGCTTAATTCCATGATCTTCTAGAAAGGATTCAAGATTCTGATTTGAAAACTCAGTGCCTTTGTCACTTCGAATCCTGTCTATGCTGGATGATTTATCATTCTGAGTGTGTTTCAGCAGCTTGATTAACTTCGGACCGGTCTGATCTTTACTGCTCAAAAATATAGTCCATGTAAAGCGTGAGTAATCATCAATAACAACAAGAGTATACCGCATTCTCCCTAAACTTGTTATTGGTATAGGACCAAACAAGTCCATATGCAATAGTTCTAAACAACGGGAGGAGGATTTGGCATTCTTGTTTTTGAAGGATGATCTGATCTGTTTGCCCATTTGGCAAGCTTCGCAGATCTTATCCTTAGCAAAATCGATCTTGGGCAGACCGATAACTAAATCATGTTTACACAGGCTAGAAATAGTCTTAAAATTGATATGATTCAAGCGTTTATGCCATAGCCAGTGTTTATTATCATTGTTAGCGATGAAGCAAGTAGGATTATCAGGTTGAGCATGATTCCAGTTAATCTTATATGTATTTCCATTTCTGATTCCTACAAGCATGGTCATACCATCTGACGATTTAACAGTGCAAGTGTGTTTGTGAAATTCTACAGCATAACCATTATCACAAAGTTGACTTATACTAATCAGATTATAGCACAGATTTTCAACTAAAAGCACATCATTGATAATAATGTTACCATGGACAATCTTACCCTTGCCCACGGTCTAACCCTTTGAGTTATCTCCGAAAATGATCTTGGGTCCAGTACATTCTGTAACTTCAGACAGCAGCTCGATGTTTCCAGTCATGTGACGAGAACACCCGCTGTCCAAGTACCAGTCTGATGCAAGTTTCTTCGGTACCTGTCATCAAACATAATTATTGTTGGTACCCAATCCTATTTGGGTCCAGAACGGATTAGCCTTTTGGGAACCCACACATGTATCGGCTTTAATGGCTTGTGTGTGTGTGGTGTGCTGTGAGCTGGTCTGTTTCGATGTTGTGTGTGATAATGTGTGCGATATGGAAACCTTTGATTCTCATTGGGTAGTCTATATCTTCGTTGAACTGGTTTTGAATTATAGTAATTGTATTGTCTTCCTTGCCTTCGATCTTGCACCCTTAGATTTGGTCTGAAAGACGCAAAGCTTGCTGGTGCCTTTTCTTTGGCTTGGTTGACATATCGAATTCCTTTTCTCAAACCTTGATTCACGAAAGAGACTCCCGTTTGAATCGTAGGTGCTTCAGTCTCATATACTGTGCTGGATTTAACAAATGTCATTTGTTTGATTTTGTTCTTTACCAGCAACAGTTCAGATTCATCTTTGGTGATTCTTTGGTGTCAAAGCCTATGCCGGTGAAGTCACCAACGTTTCTTTGTACCTCTTGTAATTCTTCCAAAGATGTTCTGGATTTTGTCCATGTTTTGAATATATGAGAAAGCTTAGCATTTTGTGTGCTAATTCTCTTATTTTCTTCAGCTGATCATAGGAGATTTTCAGCTTATTCAGCTCGATCTGGAGATTGTTGCACTCACCCTGCTCAGAGCAGCTTGGTTTGTTGTGCTCATCCATTTGATCATTGACTTTAGCTTTATTTTTCTCAAATGATTCAGCTAAGATCCTATAATCATTAGCCATGTCGTGCAGTGCGGACATGAGCTCTTCACGTGTAAATTCATTTGAGTCAAAATCAAATACCTCGTCTGTCTGACTCATCTCTTCGTCTGCCATTAGACATTGAATATTTTCTTCGCTTTCGCTGGAAGAATATTCGGAGCTTTCTGAATCGGAGTCAGTCTGAGCCCACTTGCTGTTTCCTTCTTCAGCTACTAGGACCTTTTGGGACTTTCCATGATTTTTGCGGTCTTTGTAGTGCTTCTTTTTCATGTCATCGCGATGCTTCTTCTTCCGTTCTTCTTTCTTCTGTCTGGTGCAATCTGCAATGAAATGTCCGGTCTTACCACAATTGTAGCAAGTCTGATCATTAACAGCATCGTCCTTTCTTGATTTATAATGAGAGGGTTTAAAATTCCTCTTATTTTTAGACATGAATTTACCAAGTTTCTTGATAAATAATGACATAGAATCATTACTTATCTGTTTGATAGATCGATCTGATGTGGAGGCGATCTGGTCTGGAATAGCTGCCAGTGCTTTGTTTGGTTGAGAGATGAATGGCTCTGCTTCACCTCTGCTTATCAGTTCGAACTCAT
Source organism: Haberlea rhodopensis (assembly GCA_907163345.1). Taxonomy (NCBI): domain Eukaryota; kingdom Viridiplantae; phylum Streptophyta; class Magnoliopsida; order Lamiales; family Gesneriaceae; genus Haberlea; species Haberlea rhodopensis. Next base: position 278,581 of record CAJQUN010000591.1, on the reverse strand, counting down.
ATGCTTTAAGATCTGCGAACAGATCATGAAGTTCAACCTTGTTCAGATCTTTGGACTCCCTCATTGCAATGGTCTTAACATCTCATTCTTTTGGCAGGGCTCTCATAACTTTAAGAGCGATCTCTCTGTTTGAGTATTCCTTGCCCAAACCATTCAGTTCATTAATGATAGCAGTGACTCTTTCACCAAACTCATTTAGAGTTTCTCCACTCTTCATCTTTATGCTCTCAAATCTTTGAAGAGCAACAGTCAGCTTGTTTTCTTTGGTCTGGTCGTTGCCTTCACATAGCTGTGCTATCTTCTCCCAAATTTCTTTGGCAGTAGAGCACATTTTGATTTTGCTAAACATGTTCTTGTCCAATGTCTTGAACAAGATGTCTTTGGCAACGTTGTCGAGATTTGCTTTCTTTCTTTCCTCATTCGTCCAGAGGGATATGTCCTTCTCTACCATTTGTGGTTCTCCACCAGTAATGGCGACTACTGTATTGACTTTCAGAATCTTCATTGGTCCATCAGTGATGACGAACCACATATCGTCATCCTGAGCTGCCAGATGAGCTTGCATTCTGATTCTCCAGTCATCATAGTCTTCTTTTGAGAACATAGGAATTTTGTTGAATGATGCCATCAGCTCAAGTGTCTTTGTGCTGATTAAGATAACCTGGCTCTGATACCACTTGTTAGGATCGGTCCGGAGTGTTTAGAGGGGGGGGGGGGGGGGGGGGGGGTGAATGAACACTCCTTGTAAAATTTAATCCCTTGTGATTTCTTTCGGATTAGTGAAAGAAATCTGTTTCTTAATCAACTCTTTTATAGAACAGACCACTGAATGTATAAGTGCGGAACGGTCTGTTTTTATATTTGTAAGAACGGCTCGATGGCTTGAATGAAAGAACGAGTGCAGAAAGATAAGACACAGGATATGTTTCTGGAAGTTCGAAGGTGGTGTAATCCTTCTACGTCTCCCCTTCTTCCAATTAAGGAAGGTTTCTACTAGAAGACTTTGATTTATACAATCATGTTGTACAAACCTGATTCAGCTGGATTTACCTCACTACCAGACTGAAACTCCTAGTCACTCGATCTGTTCAGACACTCTCTGTCTGACAGTTACAATTTGTTTCTCACTTCTATTTTTCAATATAGAATACACAAGATGCGCACAGTGATCCTAAATGATCAAATATTACAATGTAATCGTGCTTAAGAGTAATTTCAGCTCGAGAGATTCTGAGCTTGAACGCTTGTGCTGTTTTTTTGATTGATCAGCGAGAGTCTTGTATTTTATCTGTATTGTTGTTGCATCTCTTTATAGTTGCATGTACCAACGACGTTATTTCCCTTAATGTGCAACTCTTGGATCTGCTTAATCTCTGAGTAAGCTACAGTCTTCTCCTTCAGGATACTTGACGTTCTGGTTCATGCTTTCGGCGGCTGTCAGGTAAGCTCTTCTTTGTCTTCTTACCTTTTATGGTAATCTTCAGTCTTTGGTCCTTTGTAGCATTAATTGCGACATTAAATGCTACAATAAATAGCCGTTAATGATTCGGACTGAAGAGCCACTCTTTATGCATCCTTGACTGCTCTGATCTGATAAAGATTGAGATCGATCTGAAGCTTCGATCTAGTCAGTCTGATATCTATCGATCCGGTCTGATATGTGATATGCCTTATCAGCTTGTTCTGTTTCGAGCTATCGATCTGGTCAGTCTGATTACCCTCGATCCGGTCTGATATGCTTTGTCATCTTATCAGCTTGATTTGTTTTGGGCGATCGATCTGGTCAGTCTGATTTCTCTCGATCCGGTCTGATATGTTTTGTCATCTTTAAAATCTCATCGATAAAGTTCGGAACTAACATAATGTATAACTGCCCAGAGTAGCCGACTGCCTTGATTTGTAACAATGTTCATAATATTGAGTTGTTAACTGATGTTATGGAAATAAAGTTGAGAAAGATATAAATGATATTAATTGTGTTGACAATGGGTTGATATTGAATTGATATTCGATATAGACACTACACGAGCCTTCAGCCGTTGATGATAGCCTGATCATGTTGTCGACGTTATGGTACGTAGTAACATATGAGCAGATATGATATGAAGTGCTTCTACTATCATATATATATATGTGTTGATTTATTATGAACTGTGATATGAAAATGTATATAATATTAGGGACATGAGTTGACTTTAGATACCTATGGCATAAGGGGTGCGAGTTGAGTTGTGATGCCTAAGGCATGTTGAGTATGAGGAATCGTTGAGGAAGAGTGTGGTGAAGAGGCGTGATTGCCTTTGATTTTCGTAATTAATTATTATAATGTAATAAGTGATCGTGTATGAAACAATTTATCTTGATGATAAGTATTATGTTTTAATTAATGATATTGAACTTGATGATTATGGATTTGTGGAATATTGAACAGGGACAGTCTAAGAAAGCTTTAATTGATCAGATTTATTCATGGAGTATACTTTATAGAATAATCTTATTTTGTTGCATTAAAATTTTATGTATAACTATTGCGTTGGAGTATGCTCACCCTGTGTGGGGGCTGTTTCTGTTGAAACAGGTAAAGCAGATACAACATTATTTCAGGAAGTAAGTTCGAGTCATTGGATAACATTGAGTTTGAAAGCATTGCACCCATCATTTGTTGATGAAGGGGTTTGATTTATTCAAGTTGATTTATATTCATTTATTCAATGCCCATCTGTGAGCATTTTGATGTTTGTATATGGTTTGTATAAGAGTGTTGAAGTTTTCTTCCCTTAAATTGGTTGATTTATGTGTTCTTTATTTTGAGGAGAGATTTTTTTGATTTATCAGGGGAATGGATTATGATTGGTTATTAATTGAGGAATTGTTGATTGTGATTTTATCGTTGACTTGGAAAAGATATTTTGCTTCTTTGATATTTTTTGGAAGTCAAGTTTACGGGAAAGCTCTGCCCAAATTTTTATAAAATCTCACACAATAAATATGAAACAGGTAGTGAGAATTTTAAGGAATGAGAAGTTATATTTACATTGGACGTCATAAATGATTTATATTCATGATGGGACGTCGGGGCCTCACACATAGGGTTATGCTAATCGCAAGAAACATATCTTGTGTTTTGCATATGGTGCAATTATGATCTTCCTTTAATATCATGAAGCTGGTGGGCCATGTCCGGGGCTATCATGAATTAGTTGGACTCCAAGCCCACTAAGAAAATATGAATTTTTATTCATTTGTTATTATGGTGATTAATTCAAAAAATTAGTGGGAGCATTCAATAACTAAAGTTGTAAGGACCCCCGTACCCTTAACCCTCTATCAGTGTATTAATCCATATATTTAGTGCATACTCTCATGTAATCATGGGGAAAAACCATACGCAAGTATAACATAATATATCATCTATAAAATTTCTTGCATTAGAACCACATAATATTTCATATTCCCCAACCAAGACCACTTACATAGCATGCACCCTTATAATACACTAACATGCTCTCAATTCCTTTAGCAATTCGAATTTAATTGCATGAAAACAATAAATGAAGAGAGAAAAGCCATGCCCCTTTATGCATTCCATATACAATAAATGTGCTCACATGCGAGCACCCAATGAATGAATGTATATTTAATGCATAAGGTACTCTACCAAATACCGTTACTGGTACTTCGATCCTGGAAGCACCTTCAATCCATAGGTCGAGCTCAACTCCAAAGCCATCGATGTACCTATTCACCTGCCCCAACAGAGTCAGCCCCCACACGGGGTGAGCATACCAATATCCCAAATCCATGAAGCACAATATTACAATTCATAATTTACACAATGTAAAGGTTATGGATATTTAAAAGACACTCCCTGGATGGCATCATCCTCATCCGGGATCCCCTGCTCTGTTCCTGTTCTCAAAATAACCGAAACCATCAATTCCAAAGCCAGTTAATCATTACATTGATTAACAAATCCGTTCCCCATGTACTGATACCATAATCAACAAAAACGAATCATTAAACAATAATTACAGATATTCCATATATCTCACTAATAATTCCATAGTTTTATTTCATTGTTCGCTCCACAATATCGGCATTTTAATCCCACGCACGCTCAACAGCGGCGGCGTCATAACCGACGTTTGCTCTGGCGACATTATTCCAATCATTGCTCGCTCAAAAGCGGCACCATATAATTTCCAATATATCTATTCATTTAATACAAATACTTATAATCATGCATTTCATAGTTGCAATAATATAAAAGGTTATGCTCGTACGTTATACGTACCTTATGATTCCGTAGTCCGAACCAAACCTTGACTGAGTCCCGCGACCCGATGAATTATGTGCTAACACATAAACAACTCACAATTAATCACAAGCATGCAACCACGTGCCCAAGCATGTTCACAACCTCCAAACCTATCGCCAATCCATGACGATTAGCCATTTTAAAAGACTCCGGGGTAAGCATGCATAATACCCAAAATATTCAATTTTAAGTTGTACAAAGGTTAACCAATTACTCAATCGAGTATTCCATTTTCTTATAAAAAATTTGGCTCCAACCATTTCATTTTAAAAGTATATCATTCTCATTGGAATGTAGACATTGCCCCGAAAATCGGCTAATTAAACCTCGATTCCAAAATTCCGACGTTTTCCAAAATTTTCAAAAAAAAAAACAATAAATAGGGCCGCGATCGATCGCGCAAACCCACTGCAATAAAATTATAAAGCCGCGATCGATCGCTGATAATGCCGATCGATCGCCAACTCTTTCTGTTTCCTAGCGATCGCTCGGTGATATCTTGCTATCGATCGAGGGCACTGTTCATCGTCAACCATTTTCCAGATCTTGGTCGCGATCGATCGGCGCCAAGCCGCAATCGATCGGGACCTGTAATTTTCTGAAAAACTCGAGCTTTAATGGAGTTTTTCACACCCAAACTCAAAACCAACACCCCACACAACATTAACACCACCAATACTCCATTTGAACTCCATAAAAATACCAAAAACTCAACTTTGGAGTTTAACGAAAAATCCCCAAATTCCATAACCAACCCGATACTCAACCAAACTCTACAACACTACTACCAAATCGAAGATAAAACCGAGGGGAAGAACAATACCTTATTATCTCTGAGAAATCCGGCTCCCAAATCGAGTCTACATCGATTTTTCCATGGGAGGAGGAAGGAGGGGAAAAGAGGGGTTTGGGGGAATGTGAGAGAGAGAGAGAGAGAGAGAGAGGGAGATATATATATATATATATTCCGTGCAATGACGAAATTACCGAGTCCACTTGGTATATATAGTACCAAGGCTCCAAAATACTAAGCCCTCCACAAATACATCATGACTCATTAAAAATCATCTGTTTTCAAAAATCATCTCTCCAATCACCATTTCCAATGCCAGCCACAATACAAAGTACCCCGGACCCCAGATACCACCAAAAACCCAATTCCAAGGTTTTTCACCATGATGAGAATATAATCTCAACCTTTGGATCCAACGATTCTAAATACCCGATTTAACATCCTCGGTGTCCCAACATCGCAATTAATTCATAATTGCTACAATTAAAATCCATTGAGGATCTTTACCACTCCGGGATTAATACAATAATTCTCGGGCATCACAATTATCCCCCACTAATAAAATTTCATCCTCAAAATTTGCATAGGAGTACCTCACGTACTACCAAGACTACTCAATCCAATCGGATCCACATCGTCGAATCATGAATGCATCATGAACGACATACCAACTGCGAGGACACCGACCTCGCACTAGTTCTGGGATGGAGTAACCCTCTCAAACCATCACAAATCTTCCAAGACGTTAGCATTCCACAATGCTAACCACCCCAAAAGCAGTTAGTCAACCCAAACGAATCATTCGTGATTCCAACATAGATATCGCCTCAATGATATATCATCCTACGACGTTAAACATACATCGTTACCAAGGAAATCACAAGTACACCACAGTGTACTTATACTAACCCGGTTTCTGCTTTCCCGCTTTCCAAATATATCTCCATCAAAGGAGTAGTTGCACCACATTGCAATATGGATCAGGCAACATCACGGCCACCGGTCAACACAAAACACATCTCCAAAGATGTCTACATCCTGATGTTCCAAGAAATCATATCTTGGTCCAAACACACTATCGAGACTCCACAAGGTCTCAAGTTCTCGAAAGGACATGCAAGAAAAATCAATTTCATTCCCGCCACTCGTGTCAACCACGACACCTAACAAATCCAAATCCTGACCATCCCTCGTTTACAAGGATTCAACAATCCTAACACAGGGAGGCTATCGAATTATCCAGTAGAGAATTACCATAAACCCAATACGACAATCCCTCCTCAGAGGAAGTCAACCGAACCTCACGATCATTCTTCAGAATACATCGTGCCACCGAGATTGCCAATCTCAAGGTGCCACAATCTCTCACCAGAGATTCATTCATCCAAGCATCCTAATCCGATGCTCGACAAGTATCAAAATGCTAGCATTCGTATACACACCCCGGTATACTTGCCTAAGCACCAACACCACATGCATACTCAATGCAATCGAGTCGGGTATCACCAATCATACCCAAAAGTCCCAATCTCACCTGTCAATCCTCAATTATTCTCACTCAACGGAGAATGATGATTGACGAACCAACGACCAATGGTGTGATTCCATCATAACACCACACAAACCGACTCATCGAATCTATTAAGGATTCCCAATAGCTATATCAATACTGCCTTCCTCGTAAGGAAAGTATCATGAACCATGACCCTCCATCCTCGAACCATAGTTCGGAAAACCTGGATATATTTATACCAAAATATATCTCGAAACCAATAAAATACACAACCGGTTTAGAATATTGCCAATATTAATCGAAACTTGTATACACGACGTATACCCATCCAACGATGCTCTGTATTAATATACTATACTATATTACCCAATCCAACACTAGTAGTGCTTACCATGGCTGACTCACAATTAATCCTCGACCAAAACCAGATGTCTTCATGACAGTAAGTTCCAAATCTCTCCAAAAGATACAATCAATATAGTAGTGTCACCCGCACTAACTATATACCACTATTCCAATTGTGTCCCCCATTGCATTCCATATGCAAGGATGCTCAACCAGAGCTAACAACGACTTGTCGACACTCGCGTTGGTATTCCCAACAAAATTGAGTCGTCCCGGTACACGTCCCTCAAAAACAACAACGTATAATCGTCCCCGTGAGGTATTCCCTACCTCAAACCTCATGTCACATAGTGACCACCAAAGTCCACCGCAAACCCTCATCGTATCATCATACGATTTACCAAACTTGGTTCCAACGAGTAGTATAATTGCTATAACAAGCACATTTTATCACTGCAACAATACCCGACTAGCAATTAGCTACCTCACTAGGTTTTTACCAAACCTACCAAGGTATCATACATTCTACTCCCGGTACATCATACCGTACCATCCATTAGAGTAGTGGGTCATCACCCAATATTTCTCTAATGCCAATGCACAACGGATATTCCGGTGTCCTTGCTCAACCACAATGCAATCCTAATCCATTAGGACTTATTCCACACCCCCATGTGTGGGTGTGACCATGTCCAGCACATGCCCCATCGGTATAAGCAAGTAGTTTCCTCAATAACTACTCCTATCACCAATCACTTGGCCATAGCCATCCCAACGAGTATACCCAAAGGTACCTCTACTCGTAAAATATTTACCTCAAATGTGTGCGACGGTACACTTTCTGTACGGCGCATCCAATAATTCATCGAGCAAACCTGCTCGGCATAATGGTCTCGTCAACCAGCGACTCAGACACTACCCTGTGCCCATCATTGGCACTCGAACCATACGGCTAAATACCTATACCTAACTGTATTTTTCATCGTAGCGACGACATCCTTCCACATAGATCACCCTATAAGTCATCATCATCCTATGACGGTACATGTCCACATATGACATCCAAAATAACATCGTCAACTCGTGACGGAACGTGTCGATACATGACACTCACAATGTCCTCGTCAACCCGTGACGGTATATGTCAATACATGACATCCATAATCTCATCATCAACCCGTGATGGTACGTGACAACACATGGCATCCACAATAATGCTAACAAAACAGCAATATACCATAACTCATCTCTAATAAGATAGCGGCATACCTGTCTCCGTCGTCCAATAGCGGTACATAATCAACACCCATAGCTTGTGGGCGGCACAATCCCTTGCTACGTAGATAGCGGCATAACCCATCGCTATAAAAGTCAGCGGCATGATCCCTCGCCATAGAGTCAGCGGCATAAAACATCGTTATAGAGCTAGCGGAATGAACCATTGTTATATAGATACCCGGCGGCATGAACCATCACCAATAGAATAGTGGAATGAACCATCGCTATATATACCCGACGGCATGAACCATCACCAATAGAAGTAGCGGAATAAACCATCGCTATATATACCCGGTGGCATAAACCATCGCCAATAGAATAGCCGAATGAACCATCGCTATATGAATACCCGGCGGCATAAATCATCGGCAATAGAATAGCGGAATGAACCATCGCTATATATACCCGGCGGCATAAACCATCGCCAATAGAATAGCGAAATGAACCCTCGCTATATATCCCGGTGGCATAAACCATCGCCAATAGAATGCGGAATGAACCATCGCTATATGAATACCCGGCGGCATAAACCATCGCCAATAGAATAGCGGAATGAACCATCGCTATATATACCCGGCGGCATAAACCATCGCCAATAGAATAGCGGAATGAACCAACGCTATATGACTACCTGGTGGCATAAATCATCGCCAATAGAATAGCGGAATGAACCATCGCTATATATACCCGGTGGCATAAACCATCGCCAATAGAATAGCGGAATAAATCATCGCTATATATACCCCGGTGGCATAAACCATCGCCAATAGAATAGCGGAATAAACCATCGCTATATACAACCCGGCGGCATAAACCATAGTCAATAGAATAGCGTCATGATATCCCTCGCTATAAAGCGGCAAATATCCCTCTTCGCTACTTCGCTTTGACATACCAGCGGCATCCCTCGCTTATGCGGTAAATACTCTTCTTCGCTATCATATGACAGCGGAAAGTTCATCGCTTCGCCATATTAGCGGCATAATATCCCTTGCTAAAAGTGGCAAATATTCTTCATCGCAATGGTATGACAGCGGCGCCACTACTCCTCGTTTTAACATGACAGCGGAAATACCCCTTGCGTTAACATGATATTTCAAATTCCCCAACCAAGACCACTTACATAGCATGCACCCTTATAATACACTAACATGCTCTCAATTCATTTAGCAATTACGTATTTAATTGCATGTAAATAATAAATGGAGAGAGAAAAGTCATGCCCCTTTATACATTCCATATACACATATAAACGTGCTCACATGCGAGCACCCAATGAATGAATGTGTATTTAATGCATAAGGTACTCTACCAAATACCGTGACTGGTACTTCGATCCTGGAAGCACCTCCAATCCATAGCTCGAGCTAAACTCCAAAGCCATCGATGTACCTATTCACCTGCCCCAACAGAGACAGCCCCCACACGGGGTGAGCACACCAATATCCCAAATCCAATCAGCACAATATTACAATTCATAATTTACACAATGTAAAGGCTATGAATATTTAAAAGACAATCCATGGATGGCATCATCCACATACGGATCCCCTGTGCTATTCCTGTTCTCAAAATAACTGAAACCATCAAATTCCCAAAGCTAGTTAATCCTTACATTGATTAACAAATCCGTTCCCTATGTACTGATACCATAATCAACAAAAATGAATCATTAAACAATGATTACAAATATTCCATATATCTCACTAATAATTCCATAGTTCTATTTCATTGCTCGCTCCACAATAGCGGCATTTTAATCCCACGCACGCTCAACAATGGCGACGTCATAACCGACGTTTGCTCAACAGCGACATTATTCCAATCATTGCTCGCTCAAAAGCGGCACCATATAATTTCCAATATATCTATCCATTTATTACAAATACATATAATCATGCATTTCACAGTTGCAATAATATAAAAGGTTATGCTCGTACGTTATACGTACCTTATGATTCCGTAGTCCGAACCAAACCTTGACTGAGTCCCGCGACTTGATGAGTTATGTGCTAACAGATAAATAACTCACAATTAATCACAAGCATGCAACCACGTGCCCAAGCATGTTCACAACCTCCAAACCTATCGTCAATCCATGACGATTAACCATTTTAAAAGACTCCGGGCTAAAAGCATGCATAATACCCAAAATATTCAATTTTAAGTTGTACAAAGGTTAACCAATTACTCAATCGAGTATTCCATTTTCTTATTAAAAATTTGGCTCCAACCATTTCATTTTAAAAGTATAGTATTCCCATTGGAATGTAGACATTGCCCCAAAAATCGGCTAATTAAACCTCGATTCCAAAATCCTGAAATTTTCCAAAATAATTCAAAAAAAAAACACAAGAAATAAGGTCGTGATCGATCGCCGCTTAGGCGCGATCTATCTCGCAAACGCACTGCCCGAAAATTATAAAGCCGCGATCAATCGCTGATAACGCCGATCGGTCGCCAAATCTTTCTGTTTCCTCGTGATCGATCGGTGATATCTCACGATCGATCGCGGGCACTGTTCATCGTCACCCATTTTCTAGATCTTGGTCGCGATCGATCGGTGCCAAGCCGCGATCGATCGGGGACCTGTAATTTTCCGAAAAACTCAAGCTTGGCTAGTTACCCTACTGGCAAGCGAAGAACAATACATTATTATCTCCGAGAAATCTGACTCCCAAATCGAGTCGTCATCGATTTTTCCATGGGAGGAGAAAGGAGGGGAAAAGAGGGGTTTGGGAGGGAGGGAGGGAGAGAGAGAGAGAGAGAGAGAGAGAGAGAGAGAGAGAGAGAGAGAGAGAGAGAGAGAGAGAGAGAGAGAGAGAGAGAGAGAGAGAGAGAGAGATTCCGTACAATGACGGAATTACCGAGTCACTTGGTATATATAGTACCAAGGCTCCAAAATACCAAGCCCTCCACAAAGACATCATAACTCATTAAAAATCATCTGTTTTCAAAAATCATCTCACCGATTACCATTTTCAATACCAGCCCCAACACAAAGTACCACGGACCCCAAATACCACCAAAAACCCAATTCCACGGTTTTTCACTACGATGAGAATACAATCTCAACCTTTGGATCCAACGATCCCAAATACCCAATTTAACATCCTCGGGTGTCAGAACACCGCAATTAATTCATAATTACTACAATTAAAATCCATTGAGGATCTTTACCACTCCGGATTAACACAATAATTCCCGGGCATCACAAAAGTTCAGGTTTTTGAATTCATTATACGGTGTGCTTATATTTTCTGTTTATTCTTAATATAACAATGGTCGTGAATCCGATATTATCATTCTCGATACAAACAAATTAATCGTCCAAACTATTCTGATTGGATACCATATTTAAAAATAATGTTTGCTTATGAAAAGCTGTTTTATACCCCATGGGAATCCTTCTATTGAAGTACCTTCAGGTTCGTCTGGTGAAGAGATCACCACACTTGAGAAGTGGTGGGATCATGATCTTGCGGCAATGTAGTATATAATAGCATTGATGTAGAATGAATTTCAACTGAAGTGTGATGAATTTTTCAAGTTGCTGATATTTTTCAATACCTACAAATGTTGTTTGGTAAACAGTCACAATGCTTGAGACTTAAGACCTCCAAAGAGCTATTATTGTTTTGCCTACAAATTGGAGTTTTACTCCATGAGCATGGTGTAAGAATAATATATCTTTCCTCATGAACTGGCTGTGGATTTGTCATATGGTCTTTACCTAGCTCATATGAAGGATTTATGATTGACAATGAATGAAGATGCTTGTTCTCTCCAGGAGCTAGTTGAAATATTGGAAACTCATGACTCCTCGATTTAAATGGAGTTGAATCTTCAACCAAGAGTAAGATGGGCACAAGGACAAAGAAGAGTAAGTGAAAGGGTTCCCGTCTCAAAAGAAAAAAGACAAAAATCGATGTAGTAGCAACTAAGAAGGATGATCATCTATATTTTTATTGCAATCAACCTGGTCAATAGAACAAGAACTGCGAGGAATACCTAGACCAGAAGCATCCTGGAAAAGGTGTGTTTTATATTGAAGTTAATGTCTCTATTATTTTTATTTCATATGATACCAATAATTCCTACCTCTTCGCAATAAGTTGTAGGTGTTGGGAAGAAGTATGAAGTTTCGGGAAGGTGAGACCTACCCAATGCTAGGCATTAGAGCAATAGTTGTTGCAAACGATGTTTGAGATATTATTTTATATAAAGTGTTGAACTGGTTTGGAACAGATTTTGAACAATTGTTTATTTGTTCCAAATTTATAAAAACATTGTTCATTTTTTGATAAATTTGAAATGAGATTTGTAGTATTTTTAATAATGTTTTATTGAATCTGATGAACTTATGAATGTTTTGTATGAATTATGTTCAAAGATGATTTGAAATTGTTTCAAGACCTCTTCATAGACTAATCTACTTATAGTCAAGATGATATTGACCATGGATGTGATCCTAAGACATTAAAGAAGGCGATGTTAGACATTGATTTAGGACAGGTGGCAAAAAAATTATTCTCGGAGGCAAACCTTTCACCAGTTGTGATGCTGAAGGCTCTTCGGATCTTGTTAGCTATATATGCATGTTATGACTATCATATATGAAATATGGATGTGAATATATTTATATGTGGCAGCCAGAGTGCTTCACATCCATTAAGAGTGAGCAAAATACTGCAAACTCCAGAGGTCCATTTATGGGCTGAAGTGGGTGTCACGAATGTTGGAATATCTATTTTGATAAATTTATCAAAGAGTTTGGTTTTGATAAAATTCCAGAAGATGTGTGGAAGTACAAAAAGGTTACTGGGACTGTGGTTATATTTGTAGTGCTTTATGTCGATGATATCCTACTCATTTGAATGATATTGTACTAAGGAAATTGACTAACGCATTTTTATCTACTAATTTCTCCATAAAACATTTGAGAGAACCATCATATATGCTTGGTATAAGGATCTATAACGATAGATCTAAGAGAAAGCTTGGGCTCGCTCAATCGACATACATAAACATTATGATGAAAGAGTTTAGCATGAATCAGTCAAAAAAGGTGACTTCTCAATATGTCATGATGTTTATCTCTCGAGGTCAATGAGGCATGAGAATGAGGATAGAGAAAATATAGCATTGTTACCTTGTGCTTCTGCTGTTGGTAGCATAATATATGTGGTATGTACTCAGTCTGATGTATGCTCTAAGTGTAACAAGCAGAAGTCAGACTGATCAAGGATGAAGGTCAATGGAAAGTTGTTAAAACAATCCTCTAGTACTTATAAAAAACTCATAATATATTCATGGTTTGTGGATCTCAAAGTGGAGACATAAAACCTGAAGGCTACATTAATGCTAGATTTCAGTCTAATGTAGTTGACTTCAAATCGATGTCCGTATTTATATTTAGGCCTAATGGTGGTGGAACTATTTCTTGGAAACGTTCCAAGCAAGATATCATACCCAATTTCATCATTGTAACGTTCCAAGCAAGATATCACACCCGATTTCACCATTGAAGATGGATACAATGCAGCATCTGATTCAGCAAAAGATGCAGATTGGATAAGAAATTCCATCCAATAGTTGGGTATAATTCATAATGCACTTGACATTACGCTAGCAAAGGAGCCAAGATCTTGTCAAAATTCCAAAAATATACTGAGAAAATAGCATATAATAAAGATATGGCTGGTAGATCTATAGAAGCGACATCCTTATCGAGGGAGTTGCTTCAACAGGATATATAACAGATCCATTGACAAAGCATTTATCACGATTGGTTTTTGACAGACATCTTGGGTAGATTTGCTTGAGACTAGGGGTGTAAATGAACCGAGCCAGTTTGCGAGTATTTCGAGCCGGCTTGAAAAATATTTGATTCATATTCGAATTATCGAATTCGAGCCAAACTCGAACATGTTCGAACCTTTTTTTCTAGCCGAACTCGAGCCTGAATTATTTTGTTCGATAGTTCACAAGCCGTTCCCGAGTTTTAATAATTTATTAATATATATAATTTTATATTAAATAAATATATGTCGAACCTTTCGAGTATTTATGTTCGAGCAATAGTTTGAATAGCTCGCGAGCATGTTTGAACTTTTCGAGCTGAACTCGAGTTCGATCTTTAATTCGAGCGGAACTCGAGCCAAATAAATTATACTATTCGAACTTCGAATCGAGCTCAATTTCAAATATACCTAATTCAGCCGAATTTGAGCCTTATTTATTCATATTCAAGTCGATTCGGTTTGTTTACAACCACTACTTGAGACACATGACTAGGTGGATTTGAGAAAAGTGAAAGATATTGTTGTCGTATCTGATGTAAGTAAATATGTATTTGACTGATTATATTTGTAATCTTATTATGACAAATCTTTGTTTGAATATTAATATATATGACATATCTTCATCTTTTACCAATGCATCATGATACATTGACGAAGTCACAGTGATTGATGCAGTCCATAGAATGTGGTTAATGATGTGTCAGTTTTCATCGATGTTTGATTATAAAAATCAGCACACATGAATAGATGCTTATTAGGAAGAGTTCACTTAACGATCCAAACTCAGAATTCTATAAATAACATTTACATATAGAATTTCTAGTAATAGTTTGTACAATTACTTCTCATGACTCAAAGCATCATTGATGCCTTGACAAATAGCTATATCTTGATTTAATTATTGAACATATGCAGGTCACACAATTATTATTCTGGTTATTCAATGATGTTGTCAGATGCCTATATTAGTCATTAGAGATTTACCACTAGTCTTGATGAACCAGGATGGCCTATTTTTTGTGTATATATAATTCAAGAAATCTCTGGCCAACGTGGATAGTGCTTGTGAAAAAGAGTTTTCATATACAAACACAAGGAATCATATAATGTGAAACAAAAGCATAGTTAGAAATCATAAGGGCATCGAATAACCATTGTCCTAGATTCGTTCGGGGCATAAGACTGAAATGGATGTACTACATGTTAACTATTGCTGACAGGCTCTAGTACAACATTAAACATTTGTATTTAGGTCTTCGTTAAGTGCATATGCTATGCGCTACCCACGATCAATAGGTTTTCTAGAATCATATTCTACTCATTGTCAATTAAAAGACTTTAATTGACAATGTCATTCAGGGTAGTCCAAAGGAACAAAGTTGTTTGACTTCAAAAATCACAAATGTTGTGATCTTACTGCTACGATACACTTGAACCTCACAAGGGCCACAAGCAACCAGCCATCGATATGCCAATGAGCCTTGAGGCTTAAATTTAAGTGCTCAAGATGATGTGATTGACTTAAGTGAGATGAATTTAATTTTTGAGTGCTCCCCACTTTAGTGAATTTCAATATTTGGAAATGTTTCGTCTATAGAAAATTCTAAATTAAAAGTATGATATAGTTATATGTTATAATTATGTACATCGGTTGTAAATCAAGTTGTTCAATTTGATTGATCAACTTGAATTATTAATATATTGGTTTTTGTTAGTTTTGGGCAAGTTGGAGAAAAGTTAGTTTATATATGTCCTACAAACCAATCATTGATATGTTAGGCTTTGTGCTCCCAAGCCCAATATATGTATCATTCTTGTGATAAGGCTTGATGAAATTATTCAGCATAGAAGTTGAAAATTGTCTGCCTTCTTATTTGTTACGTAATAAATAGATAAAATAAAGAAACTTTTGGTTGTGCTTTAAATTATAACATAGTATTTTAGGTTAGTCATAATATGTTCTTGGATAATAAAAGACCAACTTTTAGATAGGAAAATGATGCAGCGAAGCCATTTGAGGAAAAATAAATGATTGTTCGATTAAACTGGTGATTATCATGGAAGATACTACGAAAACTTTTTGAAATCTGTTTATTCATAAAGAATACCGAAAATTTGAATAGTGATAAAAAAAAAGAAGAAAAAAGCACTAGATACGGAGAAACTTAATTTAAATAAGTTAGCCAAAAAATAAGTGTGTAACTAAATCCACTTTTCAGATAACTTTATTCACATAGGTCCATTTTTTGTACCTTTGTTTTATTTAACTCTTTTTTGTTTATTAAAATACTCATGGTTTCATCCTAACCTAATTAGGGTTTTAAGCACATGAACATCGCATCATCTCACATCACTCTCTTTCTTCCCAACCACATTTAGGCCGCCACACCACCGCCGCCATTCTGAACGGTCGCCGTATTGCCACCATCTACAATGTCGCAAGTTTCATCTCTCAAGGTCAAGATGTCTTATTTAGGGAGCTTGGCTTATTCCATTCCACATATTAAGGTATACTTTCACTTGAGAGTTTTATGTATTTCTCTAAATTGTCTAAGCGAAACAGAAGGGCAAGGAGAAAAATCATCATCTGCTTGATATGTGACGTTTATTTTGGCTTTAAAGTTGAATTTTAGTTCTCAGATTACTCTTTCTTTATTTTTTTTCCCTAGATCGTGGTTTTTCTTGAAAATTAATCAACCTGTAAATTGAGCTTTTGTGATAATATTGGCTTGTAGTTATCTGATATGATCAAATCAATTTTCATGCACGTAGATTATACCCTGATGGCCTGATTTTTTGCTTTTTAATTTTGAATGCTGTTACAGCCTGAGAATCTCCAAAAGAACCATATATTGTGTTTCTTGACTTCATCTGTTGAGAAGAAGGAGCAAGCATTGAAACCTGAGAAAGGTAGAGTACCATTTGAAGATCAACAAGAGCAAGTGAAAATATTAGACAATTGTGTTGTAATCGTTGTAATAAACATAGGCATAATAGGAAAACTTGTAAGGAACTTATTGGATGATTTGTAAAGCTTTGAAAACATTATATATTTTTTAAATGTTATGTATGAGTTTATATTCTGATGTTCTGGAGATTGAGATAAACAAATCAAAACGTATATGTGGTTGTGCATGCACCAGTAAGAATATATAAAATTTGTGCATCAATATAAGTTCGTGCTCTGGTTAGTTTAAGTTATGTGCATCATTTACTTTAATAAGTTTGTACAAC
Organism: Haberlea rhodopensis; assembly: GCA_907163345.1. Taxonomy (NCBI): domain Eukaryota; kingdom Viridiplantae; phylum Streptophyta; class Magnoliopsida; order Lamiales; family Gesneriaceae; genus Haberlea; species Haberlea rhodopensis. Next base: position 261,296 of record CAJQUN010000591.1, on the reverse strand, counting down.
ATTATGTTTAAGTTTCCTTCACCAATTACTTTTATAAGTTAGTGCATGAACACTTATTTTGCTATGAATTTCTAGTGATTTTCATAGTGACTCTGGAACAATATTATGATTTTAGTGTTATATTTGTTTGTTTCAAGAATCTAGTTCCAAGTGCATGAAAGTGGAGGAAATGAGCTAAAAATGATAAACGTACTCAACCGAGACAACACAACACGTCAAGAAAAGGAATAAAATTAAAGAGTGAAGAAAATTTCAAGGCCCGATCGATCGGACGCATTGGAGCGATCGGTCGGGCATGGCAGGAACTTGGGCAATAGTTTTATCGAAGGACCGGTCAATTGGTAAAAAGAGGCGCGATAGATCGGTCGAGGCAGAAAATTTCAAAAACAAAAATTAAAGGCGCGATCGATCGTTCGGTAGACGGGAATTTTCGGAAAAAAAAATTAATAATAATTTTGAAGAGTTTGAAGTTCACAAGGAAACTTATTTCCTCATGCACTATAAATAGACTTGTTGGATTAATAATAATAATTGCTGGGTTTAATAGGTAAACGCCCAATAATATGTTTAATTTTGTTAATGAGAACAAAATTATGGTAAGTTAATTATGAATAGTCAATTAGGCTAAAGAAATCTCACATTGAAAAGTTGAAACACTTATGGTTTGTTTATAATGAGAAACAAATCAATAGAGTATAGTTAGTTAGAAAAGATGAGTGCCCCTCGTGCGCCGTCCGTCCGTCTGCTCCGCTCGGCTCGGCTGGTGTCGACTCGCCTCGCCTCGCGTGTCGCTGCCGCGAAGGCAGCCTTATGATTTCTCATATTCTGCTGAGTATTAAGTTTGAGACTTTTCACCTACATACGGAATTGATTTCAGATTTAAGTGTGAGACTTAAATCCGTATTAATCTGATGTTACGTGTTGCGGGTTGCGGCTTTTCATCTACCCCACTAAATATTACATTTAATTTTTGAGACCTTTGGAGTGGTCTGCTGCTCAGCTATGTAAGCTGCTACATTCCTATGTTTTCATCAATCCAAAAATTGTTCACTCATACATTTCATACATTTAGAGTACTACACACTACTGGTGTTCAAGTGAGTCTGCTCGAATTTCTGCTTCATTTTGAACAGAGGCGATTGGGGTTGTACCTTGGAACTCTCTTGTCCAGGAGGCCAGAAGCTTGTAGGCGGACAAATTTGAGTTTACGGGCACACGGCTTGCTCTGGCCTCGTCCTGTTCCAATTTCCAGTTGTGAAGCTTTCGAACAGTGTTTACATACTACTGTTGTAGGTTTACAGTATATATTTTATTTTCGATCATAATCGTAATCTGATTATAATTCGGTTACCAGATAACTTGTGGGAATAAATGTCGTAATCTCAAATATGTTTTTGTTTATGTTTTGGAACATAATCAGTTTTCGAAAAAATATAATTGTCGAATTTTCAAACAATCACTGTTTGTGCATTATCAAAAAAAAATTATACTATTCATTTTAAAACTAGTTTGATATTGTTTGTGTTGTATCGTTTGTATTCTGTTTTTAGCTTATGGCTGACCACATTCCAAATCGAGTTGCTGAGAATACAGAGATTCCAATGATGAAAGCTAGCGGCGCTGAGGTCGTTATGCCAGTTCTGAGAAAGCCAATGTCGTTCTCTCAATTTGAGAAACCGGAAAAGTTTAAAGGTTTCAGTTTTAAGTGTTGGCAACAGAAGATGATGTTCTTCTTGACCACTTTGAACTTGACCAGGTTTCATAAAGAGGAGAAACCAGTGGAGGACAAAGATGATCATCAATCTGCTGTAATAGTCGAATCATGGTTGAGTGTTGACTACCTATGTTGTAACTATGTACTGAATTCTCTTGACGATGCACTTTTCAATGTGTATTCCCCAAAAGAAACTGCAAAGGATCTTTGGGAATCGTTAGAAATGAAGTACAAAGTTAACGACGCAGGCGCAGAGAAATTTGTAGCCAGTCGATTCCATGACTATCGAATGGTAGATGGCAAGAGCGTTGTTGAGCAATGCGAAGAGCTGCAGTTGATATATCATGAACTTGCTGCCGAATGTATGGGGCTAAATGATACTCTCCAAGTGGCAATGATGATTGAAAAATACCGCCATCTTAGAAGGACTTCAAGAGCTATAAGCACAAGCGAAAGATGATGAGTCTTGAGGATCTTATCAAGAGGCCGCATCGAGCAAGACAACCGAAAAGTTGACAAGATATCAATTGGTATGATTTCCAAGGCCAACATGGGGATATCTCCCGCGGGAATAAGAGCAAAGACACTTTTGATTCCAAGGGAGAAACTCAGAACAGGAGGTTCATCGGTGACTGTTATGTGTGCGGTAAACCTAATCATAAGGCCAAGGACTGCACAAAACGACAAATCAATGAGGGTAAAAGGAAGGCAGCCCTAACCAGAGGCAAAGACAAGAGGCCTGCACATGCCCACATTGCTGAGGATAACCTGAGCTCAGGCATGGATGACATGCATCTGACTGCAGTGGTGTCAGAGGTGAACCTTGTTGGTGGGAACTCCAAGTAATGGTGGGTGGACACTGGGGCTACTCGCCACATATGCGCCAACAAATAGATGTTTAGGACCTTTCAACTAGTCAATGAGGAACACTGCTATATGAGAAATTCAGCAGTCTCAAAAGTTGAAGTCAAGGGGATGGTTGTGCTGAAGATGACTTCCGGTAAAGAGTTGACTCTTACCGAGGTGCTCCACGTGCCAGAGATCCGAAAGAATCTCATCTCCGGAGCAGTGCTGAACAAGAAAGGCTTTCGGCTCATGTTTGAATCCGACAAAGTCATTATGTCCAAGGGTGGTATGTTCGTGGAAAAAGGCTATTTGGCCAATAACCTCTTCAAGATGACTGTAATGACTCTAGCTCCTAAGGCTAAGTCTAATATAGAGGTTGAGATTGATGTAAATTCAGCCAATGAGGCTAGCACAAGCAAAATTAATGTAATGATTGTTGCCAATGTGGCTAATAAAACTTTGAAGTTTGATTATTCTTGTGAGTCGTTACATTTGTGGCATGGTAGATTAGGACAGGTGAATAGATTAGGACAGGTGAATTATAAGTCCTTACAAATGCTAATGTCTCTTAATCTATTACAAAAATTTAATATCAATCATAAACACAAGTGTGAGACTTGTGTAGAGGCCAAATTAACCAAGTCTTCATTCCACTCAATTGAGCGAAGCACCGAACCGTTAAACTTGATCCACATGGATGTATGCGATTTAAAGTATGTACAATATAGAGGCGGTAAAAATTATTCATAACCTTTATCGATGATTGTACAAGATATTGCTATGTCTACTTAATGCGAAGTAAAGACGAAGAAATTGAAATGTTCATTCACTACAAGATGAAGTTGAGAATCAACATGATAAAAAGATTAAAATTCTTTGACCAAGGCGGTGAATATGAGTCACCATTTGCACAAATATGTGCTGAGAGCGACATTATTCATCAAACCATTGCGCCTTATTCTCCCGAGCAAAATGGTATTGCTGAAAGGAATAATAGAATGCTTAAGGAAAAGATGAATGCAATGCTTATAAGTTCTAAATTACCTCGGAACTTGTGGGGAGAAGCTATACTTTCCGCCAACTATGTGCTAAACAGAGTACCATATAAAATGTTGGATAAAACGCCTTATGAATTGTGGAAAGGTCGCGCACCAAGCTACAAGTTTTTAAGGGTTTGGGGCTGTCTAGCAAAGGTACCAATTCCTCCTCCTAAACGGACTAGGATATGAACTAAGACAGTGAATTGTGTATTTATTGGATATGCGCATGATAGTAGTGCTTAGCGATTTCTGGCATACAAGTCAGATAATGCAGAAATGCATGTAAATACTATCGTTAAGGCTAGGGATGCTTCGTTTTTTTGAGGAAATCTTTCCCTACAAAACCCCGACAGTGCATGAAACCAATGTGGGGATAGAGAATCTCAAGAGAATGTAGAATCGCCTAGACGAAGCAAAATAACGAGAAAAGAGAAGTCTTTTGGCTCGGATTTCCTAACATATCTGTTAGAAAAGGATCCGCTACTTTCAAGGAAGCAATGACATCTCAAGACTCTGATCTTTGGAAAGAAGTGGTGAACAGTGATATATAATCTATCTTATATAATCATACTTGGGAACTAGTGGATCTTCCTGCAGTTGTAAACCACTAGGCCACAAGTGGATCTTCAAGAGGAATATGAAGCCTGGTGGTATGGTAGATAAGTACAAGGCTAGACTTGTAGGCAAAGCCTATAGACAAATTGGGGGTGTTGATTATTTCGACACATACGCTCCTGTATCCAGGAAAACGTCGATAAGGTTAATAATTGCATTTGTTGCATTACATAACCTAGAGATCCATCAAATGGATGTAAAAATGGCTTTTCTAAATGGAGAGTTAGAAGAGGAGGTTTACATGGACCAACCTGAAGGTTTATAGTTCCAGGTAAATAAACGAAGGTGTGTAGACTTGTGAAATCCTTGTATGGATTAAAACAAGCACCTAAACAATGGCACAAAAAAAGTTTTGCTTTCAAATGGGTTTAAAACAAACCAATGCGATACATGTGTTTACGTGAAAGGAGACAATACAAACTATGTGATAATATGTCTCTACATAGGTGACATGATAATTGTTGGTAATAACCATAACATCAAAATTACCGAGAAAATATTGTCACGAAACTTTGAGATGAAAGACCTAGGTCTTGCAGATGTGATTCTTGGGATGAAGATCACCAAACATGCATATGGATATTCTCTCTCCCAAAGTCATTATGTTGAGAAGATACTTGACAAGTTTGACAAGGGCAAATACCATCGCAAGAACACCTATGGAGGTTGTGTCAAATCTTTTGCAAGAATCGTGGAGAAGATGTGCGACAACTCGAGTACTCTAGGGTCATAGGTAGTCTCATGTACCTCATAGACTGCACTAGATCTGATATAGCTAACCCAATCAATAGATTGAGCAGATATACGAGTAATCCCAGTTATGAGCACTGGAAGGCAGTGGTTCGAGATCTTAGATATCTATGATACACTACTAACTTCAGACTACATTATACGAGATATCCAGCAGTAATTGGAGGGTACTCAGATGCAAATTGGATATCGGACTACAAGAATATAAAGTCAACGAGTGTATATATCTTTTATAATTGGAGGTGCAGCTGTTCATGGAAATCATGCAAACAAATGTGCATTGCTAGATCAACTATGAAATCTGAGTTCATAGCTTTAGATCTTGCAGCAGAAGAAGCTGATTGGCTTCGGAGTTTCTTGGAGGACATTCCAAGGTGGTCAAAACATGTGCCACCCATTAGCGTGCACTGTGGTAGTCCTTCAGCTATGGGAAGAGCACAAAACAATGTGTATATGGGAAATCTAGACACATGTCGGAGACATAAATACATGAGAAATCTACTGAAAATCGGTGTTATTTCTCTAGATTATGTGAAGTCTAAAGACGAAAGGTCTAATGAGAGACTGATTATAGATTTCATATAAGAGAATGGGGTTGAAGCCCATGAAATTGATTTCCAACCATGATGGCAACCCAACCTGAATTGTAAAGTCCAATTTGCAGTTTCAATGAGAAAACTGAATTGTGGGGGGGGATCGAACAAAGCACTCGGGAAATTAAGTTATTACATATTCCTGTGATGAAATAGTGATAAACCTATATTTAGGAAGGCTGAGTTTATGCTCTTAATGGTTCTTCTATCCCGAGATATTAAAGTGGGGTATGACAGGATACTCCTTAGGAGAAATCGCCTATATCGAATGTGAATGGGCCGCTTCTATGAGATGACCCGAGAGCTAAATCTCTAGAGCATTCGATGAAACATCCAAGGCAGTCCAGGGCCAAAATGGACTACAACGAAAGAATCAATAATAGTGTGGAGATGAAGCTGTGTGAGTATTGTTGTCTTGTTATACATAAAACGTCGAACAGTTCAATGCATCACGTCCACTGGTTGACAAGTATATCCGATGATACTTTACTAAGGAAGGTTCAAGGTTAACCACCACCTATCCTGATGCAGTGGATTCTCAAAGTACTCTCAAATCTTCATCTAGGTGCATTGTGTAATTTTTTTTTTGTCATATTGCATTCATGTGGGGGATTGTTGGATTAATAATAATAATTGTTGGGTTTAATATATAAAAGCCCAATGATTATGTTTAATTTGTTAATGGGAATAAAATTATGGTAAGTTAATTTTGAATAGTCAATTAGGCTAAAGAATATCCCACATTGAAAAGTTGAGACACTTTATAATGAGAAACAAATCAATAGAGTGTAGTTAAGTAGAAAAGATGGGTGCCCCTAACGCGCCGTCCGTCCGTCCGCTTGGCTCGTCTTGTCTTGTCTCGTCTCGTCTCGACTCGACTTGCCGGGTCCCTTGTGTCACTGTCGCGAAGGCAGCCCAATCTTTTTACTACTCGGATTTCTGAAATGACTCTTCATCTACGTGATTTTTCATATTCTGCTGAGTATTACGTTTGAGACTTTTCACCTACCTGCAGAATTGATCTCAGATTAAATGAGACTTAAATCCTTATAAATCTGATGTTAAGTGTTGAGACTTTCCATCTACCCCACTAAACATTACACTTAATTTCTGAGACATTTGGAGTGGTCTGTTGCTCAGCTATATAAGCTGCTCCAGCCCTATGTTTTCATCAATTCAAAAATTGTTCACTCATACATTTCATACATTTGAGAGTACTACACACTACTGGTGTTCAAGTGAGTCTGCTCGGATTTCTGCTTCATTCCAAACAGAGGCGATTTGGCGTTGTACCTTGGAACTCTCTTGTCCAGGAGGTCAGAAGCTTGTAGGTGGGCAAATTTGAGTTTACGGGCACACGGCTTGTTGTGTCCTCGTCTTGTTCCAGTTTCTAGTTGTGCAGATTTCGAACAGTGTTTACATATTACTGCTGTAAGTTTACAGTATATTTTATTTTCAATCATAATTGTAATATGATTATAATTCGGTTATCAGATAACTTGTGGGAATAACAAGACTAACTTGGAAGAAAAGAACAACATTTGGCTCACTTTTTAACCTATAACATAGCCTCCAACATCCTCACATCTTCAAGCCATTCAAGATCAAGATACATCAAGAGATACAAGATGACGCAACAACGCAAGGAGTCATCACCTTGTGTTATTTCGTAGTTCTAAACTTTGTTCTTCATTATTTTCAGATTTTGGATGTTAAATTGTTTCAAAACATGTTTTACATTATTATTTGATTATGATTGTTGACTAGGTTTGTTTATCAAGACTAGGAGATCCCATGTTTGAACCCATATATTAATTAACAGTTTTTGATTAATTCTTACAATTCTATGTGCATAATTTATTGTTCTTCATGCCTTTGAGGGTTTGACCACCTTTGAATGATTATTTACGTTCGTGCACCAGTTACTTTTATAAGTTCTTGCACCAGTTACTTTTATAAGTTCGTGCACCAGTTACCTTTATAATTCATGCACAAGTTACTTTCTATAAGTTCGTGCACCAGTTAGTTTAAGATTCATACACCAGTTAATCTATGAATATTTAACTAAAAAAATACATAGGATAATTGGCTGGTGCACGTAATTGACGGGTGCACATAATTGTCATTTACTTAATGGTGCACATAATTATCATGAAATTGACTTTATTGCACACCTAATGACATGGGGCTATACTCAATAAATTTCTTCATTTGTTCCTCGATGTAAAGTTCTGTAAATTGAAGATGAGTTCATAAGCTTTTATTAATTAGTTCATGTTTTAAGGTAAAGTTGGTTGTCCATGTATTAATTCATGTATATACACGAATTGGTGCAGGTCAAAATATATTAGCACATATTCACACTAACTTTAGTGGTACACTTATATTCCACATTATCCTAGTGGTGCACGTCATGCATATTAATAACTGGTACACATAATTGACATTCACTTAATAGTGTATGCAATTCACAGTTAAATAACTGGTGCACGTAATTGACTGGTGCACATAATTCACCACCTTGTTAAAACACCAATTTGTTAAAATTACGTGCACCAACTTGTTAGGATTACGTGCACAACCTTGTTAAAATCACCAATTTGTTAAAATTACGTGCACCAACTTGTTAAAATTAAGTGCAACACCACCTTGTTAAAATTACGTGCACCACCTTGTTAAAATCATCAATTTATTAAAATTACTTGCACCAGTTTGTTAAAATCTCCAATTTTGTTCCGTTTACCACCTTGTAAAAAGCATCAATTTGTTAATATTACATGCAACAATTTGTAAAAATCATCAATTTGTTAAAATTGCATGCACCAACTTGTTAAAAATTACATGCACCACCTTGTAAAAATCATCAATTTGTTAAAATTATGTGTACCACCTTTTTGAAATCGCCAACTTGTTAAAATAACGTGCACCACCTTGAAAAAATCATCAATTTGTTAAAATTACGTGCACCAATTTGTAAAAATCGTCAATTTGTTAAAATTACATGCACCAACTTGTTAAAATTACGTGCACCACCTTCTAAAAATCATCAATTTGTTAAAATTGTGTGCACCACCTTGTTAAAATCATCAACTTGTTAAAATTATGTGCACCACCTTGAAAAAATCATCAATTTTTCTTAAAATTATGTGTACCACCTTTTTAAAATTATATGCACTAACTTGTTAAAATCATCAATTCTTTTAAAATTATGTGCACCAATTTGTTAAAAGTATGTGCACCACCTTATTAAAATCACCAATGTGTTAAAATTACGTGCACCAAACTTGTTAAAATTATGTGCACAAAGTCAATGCGCCATTAAAGACTTTAGAAGCTAAATAAAAGGTAATCAGCTCTTCATCTGTCAGATGAAAACAACGAAAACCACGTGGCAACCCTTGTTCATTAATCTCGTCCTTCTTTTGGTGTATATGGGTAAATAAGTCATTTCAACATAAAAAAAAAAAAGACTTAAATGATTGGATTTTAAAAACATAGACTTGAATGAACAAATTCCCTCCAACAAGTACCGACCTGATTTTTTTTTCCCAAAATCTTTATTCAAATTCGACCTTCTCAATTAATAAAGAGTCGTTCGTATCTTTTAGGACAGAATAAATCAACAAATCTGTTCAAAGGTGGAAAGTTAACATATGACAGAAAAAAAAGAAATCGGTAGATCGTAGGAACAAGGAATGCCATTTCGCAAGTATAACAGTGGGATTTGCGTAAAAGTTGTGTTATTGGTCTTGAAAAAGTAATGCATTTCGTTCGTTGGCCAGTTTCCATCCAAAAAAATTCTAGTTTTTTCGTCCAAATCTAACAAACACCAAAAGTCCCATGAAAATCGAAGACATGTCTTATTTGACTTGAACGATCTAGGCCAAAAAAGTCGGATCCTATCATACCACATCAAAAAAACTACTCAAAACTTATTAACCAGTAAACTATTTGTGGTAGTAAACCAGTAAAATGATGGTCTCATTAATAATTTATCACCTTCCTTGCATAACACACCCAACATTTCTTTCTACTTCTTTAAAAACACACACAAATTACAGAGATAACACTGCCGTTCCTTTTTTATTATTTCCTCTGGGGTGGCTCTAGCTCCTATGTTTTGACCTGGACTGGGATATATAGGTAAAAGGGAAAACATTGGCGTTGCCTCGGGCTGCAACCCACATCAGCCCCAATGTAGATCCGCCCTTGGTGGAACGGATGCTAACACATGATTGCTCATCCCTTAAGAAGCCAATACTCACAAGGCCACAACGGTCCATTCTAGACGGTTTTCACTCAAGTGCACTGGGATTTAGTTATGACACCTATAGAGAGAGTAGGGTTTGCCACAAGCAAATTGTAAAAAAGAAAACTTGAGGTCTATATTTATATCTTGGACTGGTTTCATCAAAATCCCCCAGGTATCAAGAAAACTGATTTCTATGAAATGGACTGATGCCTGTTATTTAAAGAAGCAAGAAAATTGTAACATAAGCTTCAATTCTGAAAATATTTATGTTGGCCTTAAAAACGAAATGAAAACATGTGGGGGGAAAAATTATCTCCATATACAAAGAGATTATTTGGCTTTTGCAGTCACCAGGATAAAATAGGTCACTATTGGTACACCACAGATAAATTATTCAGTTGCTAAAATTTAAGCAAGGTGGCATCACATACGACTCTTCTTTACTGGTCCCATCTCCTTCGCCTTCGCCCTCAACACATGCTTCTGTATTTTTCCGGTCGCGGTTTTCGGTAACGGTCCAAACACCACTGATTTTGGGACCCAATACACAGGCATCTTCGAACGACTAAATTTCATTATATCTACAGTGAGTTTTTGCTGATCAGATGCATCTATCCCTGGCTTTAACGTCACAAATGCACAAGGCGACTCCCCCCATTGCTCATCCGGCCTAGCCACCACCGAAACTTCGAATATAGATGGATGCTGGTATAGAATATTCTCCACCTCAACACTACTTATATTTTCACCTCCCGAGATAATGATATCCTTCGATCTGTCTTTGATTTCTATATAACCATCCGAATGCTTCACACCAAGATCACCAGAATGGAACCAACCACCGGCAAACGCCTCTTTGTTGGCATTTGGGTTCTTTAAATAGCCCTTCATTACTACATTTCCGCGGAACACGATTTCACCGATTGTGGATCCATCAGCAGGGACCGGTTTCATATCTTGAGTATTAACTACGTCCAATCCCTCTAGGGCAACATATCTGATGCCTTGTCGTGCATTCATGCGAGCTTGAGAATCAGGTGGTAGGGAATCCCACTCAGGTTTCCATGCACATATAGTTGAGGGGCCGTAAGTTTCAGAAAGCCCGTAAGTGTGTGTGACTCGAAAGCCTTGTTGTGACATTGCAAATAGAACGGAAGGGGGTGGAGCAGCACCTGCTGTCATTACGTGGATGACACGAGGGAGGGGAAGGATGGACTCATCTTTGGAGGCGTTTACAATGGTATTCAGAACCACCGGAGCAGCACAAAAATGGGACACACCGAGATTAGCAACAGCCGAGTATACGCCCTTAGCTGTGACCTAAAGAGACACGAAACCCAATACCAAGTTAAGCCTGAGTCTGGACACGTAAGCACCAAACTATAAAAAACACTTCTTGGGCTGCGTTTTAAAGTGCTTTTGTTTCCGAAAGAAAAAAAGCAGAATCAATAAAATGTTTTATCTATAATAGTTTAAAATGCTTCTTTCAGTTTTTAAGAGAAGTTGAAGTAAAATTCCTAAAATCATTGCAATATTTCTTTCATCCAGAAAACTCACATCTCTTTCCCAAAATAAAATCAAATACTATCTATCACCTCATTCTCAACCTTTCCCAAAAATTTCTTTTTTCAATTCTACACTTCTCAACATAATCATACAATTAATTGCATTGCTCAACATAATCATACATATAATTATTACATTTTTTTTTTATCAAAGATATTATAATTTAAAATTTTAAAATATCTTAAACTCCTATGGTCATCCAAGCAATTATAAATTCAACCATAATTTTCCAATGATTACAAAACAAAATCGAACATTAACGATCAAAATCATCTATTTATAATATAATAATACCAAACAAAACTTTTTCATCTCCCAAAACATATCTCAAAATCTTTCCTCAAAACATTAAAACTAAAAGGAAACAATGAGAACAAATTTGGCTATTTGATTCAATCTTTTAAGCATTTATAAATTATAAAAATCCAACTTAGTATTAAATATTTTCTATGCAGCTCACTTCCTTTTTCAAAGAAATCAAGAGTTAACATTAAGCAATGGAGCTAAGATTCAGATTTAGGAAAGGCAACGAACACAAAAATGGAATGTTAGAGAATACCTGCCTGAGGCATATGTTCGTACCAAAAACTGCTGCAAGAGTCCAAGTGAAACACCAACCGTTACAGTGGAACATAGGTAAAGTCCAAAGATAAACAGCTCCTTCTTTCATTCCCCAAACTATAGCATTACTCAAAGACATGAGATACGCCCCTCGGTGGTGCAGCACCACCCCCTTGGGACTAGCTGTTGTACCGGAGGTATAACCTAGTGCAATGCTTTGCCACTCGTCCTTCGGGGGTTTCCATGCAAAGTCAGGGTCACCGGTTTCCAAGAACTTCTCATATTCAATTGCACCTCTTTTCAACGCATATTCGAGTGACTCTTGATCACAGTTTTTATCAGCAATAACGATCAAAATCGGTGGTTTATATTTGCCTTTACTCTCACTAGCCATTATTTGCAAGGCTTCCTCAGCCAAAGGGTAAAATTCTTGGTCCACCATTATAACAGCAGCTTGTGAATGTCCCAATAGAAAGGCGACGGTCTGTGGATTTAGACGAATATTGACAGCATTTAGCACCGCCCCGGACATTGGAACTCCAAAATGAGCTTCATACATGGCTGGAATGTTTGGTGCAATCACGGCAACCTGTCGTCGTGAAAAAGAAAAAAGTATTTGCGAAAATGGACAAAATTAAGGATTCAAGACGAAGTACATTTTACACTTCAAGATAAGGTCATTTAACAGTGTGTTGAGCACCAAATGAAGTGCATAATAACAAAACTTGTATAGAATTTTAATTCTTGTTTTTCAAAACAATAAAATTCAATTCTGGTCGAGTTTCTTGAGCATTTTCTCATGATCATCAATAAGATGCATAATTGTCTTTATCATTCTCGGCTAGCAATCTAATAAATAATAGCCCAATAATGATTAGTTCAAATGTCATTCCCCCACTCTCCCACTCTGTCAAAGTCCTCCAATTTCTCAGATATGAGACATCCCATCTTTTCATTCAGAAATTAAATAAAAGGTGCCTATGTCATATGCTAGTTTCCTGACTTCATAATTCACATGATAGTGTCCACGTACAACCTTAGAGGTGTAAAAAACTTATATCAATCAAATTTTGGGATGGTAAAGCTTAGCTTGGCATTTTTTAATCTTAATGTACAAAATTTTGGGGGGTAAATTTCCCTTTGTCTTGATAAAAACATGTCTTTTGGCACTTCCCTATCTCATAAATTAATATTTACCATAAATGATTATTATGGTAGTTTTTTATCACTAAAATAATTCCTTCACTTTATCTCACCTTAAAAATAATTCCTTCACTTTTCCATATTATATACATTGGTTTCGGTACTACCTCCTGTTTTTTTTTTGGCACTAACCTTTTCTCTCATATTTAATTTGCACACAAGCAGACACTCAGTCGACTTGAAGTCCGATAACAAGTTTTAGTAAATTAATTGCCTCATTGCAATGCAAACAAGTTGACCACTTTTCCACTCCCATTTGATTGCTAGAGATGCCTCAAGTACTCGATCCATAGTCTCTCTCAAAGATTCCAGATTAAATAGTCCACATATGTGTTATCAATATCACCTAAACTTTATATGGTAAGTTGAACAGCACCAATAGGTTGTAAGTGACATAATTTGAAAAATGACATTGGTCAAATCTTTAAAAGATTTTACAAAATGACATTCAAAGGCATACAAAAAACAAAGGTCAATTAATGTCAGAAATTGAAAATGTTATATTTCAAAATCTTGGTCAAATATGGGTTATTTTTCAAGATAATCCCAATGTTGTAAGCGTATGCTTATTTCCTTGTAATCTTGTCCCTGTGATATCAACAATTAAAATGAGGAGATTGTTTAAACTGTGGAGCCATAGGTTATTTGATTTATGCAGTTAATGTGACCGGAAAAGATAAAGAGAAAACATTTGGGGATATGCATGTAGTAGCATATTTTGTTGACGTATTCCCTGAAGAGATTCCTGTTTTTCCTCAGTTTCGGAAGTAGAGTTTGGTATTGAATTGATGGTGGGTACAACTCCTATTTCCTTGGTCTACGACACCTACATTCCAAATATGGGTTATTTTTCAAGATAATCCCAATGTTGTAAGTGTATGCTTATTGAAAAATGACATTGGTCAAATCTTTAAAAGATTTTACAAAATGACATTCAAAGGCATACAAAAAACAAAGGTCAATTAATGTCAGAAATTGAAAATGTTATATTTCAAAATCTTGGTCAAATATGGGTTATTTTTCAAGATAATCCCAATGTTGTAAGTGTATGCTTATTTCCTTGGTCTACGACACCTACATTCCAAAGATTCATTGGGTCCGGACTACTAATCCGAGGTTGAGTCAATTCAAACTTATTATGGGGGAAGCTCTTCAAGCGCCTGTTTTCTCTATTCGAATGACTCAGTCCATAAATCTTGCTAAACAAATGTGAATTGAGCTACTTACAACTCGAATCAACAGGTCTGATTCATTTTTATTAACAAGTACAATGCACATGCTACAAACAAGTCAAGTATTAACATCACCTCAATACAGACATGGTTGCCTTCATTTATGCAGCGAGGGCATCCATGAGACTCAGATGTGTGTAGAAGAGAAATGTTTTAAAAAACTCTTTAATGCATTATTTTAAAAAAAATAAGTATTAGTATTATTTATAATAGACATTTCTTTTATGAATCAACCGTTTGAAACGATGCAATTTGAGGGTCTATCTGCATAATTGTTGGAGCATAAGTCCCAGAGCGTGGAACTTAGCTGAATACTGCATAGCTGACATACCCGGAGTTTGAGTCAAGTACACAAACTCTTTCAGGTTCTGAAGTTGAACGGCTGCTGGGAACTATTGCTGGGAACTATTGTATGAGGAAAGCGCCTCGGAACTTTTGACATGTGATTGGTCCCGTCTCTGCCATTGAAGGTGACACAGTTTCCCACCATTTTCTCACTTTGTCAACAAGGAAATGTGTGGTGACTTCCACCTTGATATCTTTGGGCACCACGAGCACGCAGTAGTGATTTTTCGTCTCTTCAGCTAGTTTTGAGCCACTTTCGGATTTGGGTTTCCATCGAAAGTTGGAACTCTGTTCGTGCGGGGGATTCGTAATGACACTTGATCCCTTGTGACTGAGAGGTTGGGGGAGGTTGTGGCTGGTTGGCAGCTGGTCGAATCAACCCTTGCAGAGTTGTGGCCACTATGGTGTCAATGGCTATTAAGTCCTCACGAGTAAGCCCGTCCGTTGAGGTGGTGGCGGATTTTGGTTTCATTGGCTTCTTTATCATTGTTGCGAAAGAAATTGAACTGAGGGTTACGGTTATTGTGAGCAGGTCGCCCAACCATATCCTACAAATTCGCAGTGGTCTAAGGTTGTTGTGCTGGTATGTATGCTCAAAATAAAAAATATCGGAGGTAGGTTTGGAAAGGAAAATAAGTAATTTTAAAGATTAATCGAAAAATATCATATCGAATTTCAAAAGAAATATTAACATCGAAAAAACTCATAATACTATTATTACACCAAATTCTGATAGACTAGTTTATTATCTATCAATTTACTATATCATCTTCGACTTCCTCTTCCATAAGGTTTTCCTCAGGATCCTCCTCCGGTCTTCGTCCTCTTGCATATTGAGGTTGACATTTTGTATGTGTTCAATGTCAGTAATCGGCTCGGTGTTCGTTACCTTGAGCATTTGATTATTGATCTCAAGGGATGGAACTTGAGCCTCATTTTGCTAACGATATACATCGTATTCCTGTTGGTGGAGTTTCTTTTGATGCCTTGCAATTTCCTTGTTAACTTCCTTGAGTTGTTCTTTAACACGGTTGTGATAGTAGGCAAACAACTGGACATCCTCACGAAAATGGTTTATTATATCTAGTTCAGTTTTGACTCGTCTCTCTCTCTCGATAAGGACCCCTTGAATTCCTCTATTTCTTATATTAACAGAAGAAATTATGGTAAGCTTGAACACTATAAGTGACACGCCCAGGGCCCAGGCCTGCGTAAGCGCCACTGCACAATGGGCTCTTTTAGTAACTACTTCTTATCCGTTCTCGCTCTACGATAATGGTTAATCCAAGTTGCTATAGTAGTTCATTTTGACCCATTATAAATCATTTTAACTTAATTTTCATCCAATATGGGACAAGGGTATTACAATCCTGTCATGCCCCGGGCTTAGGCCCGTGTAAGCGCGACTGCACAATGGAATCCTGTAGCAACTACTTCGTATCCGTCACCGCTATACGAAAATGGTTAACACATGTTGCTATAGGAGTCCATTGTAACCCATTATATAGAATTTTCAACTTCATTTTTCATCCAACGTAGGAGATTACAATCACCCCTCTTCAGAAAGCGACATCCTCGTCGCGACATAATTCATTGATCAACCAGCAACGGGAATCTAGAGGTGGCACCTACGGTTCAAGATGTGGCGCCATCATGTAGCACTTTACCCCACAGGTTCAAGAGGTGGCTTCCACGCACGTGGCACCTTGCCCCTCAGGTTCAACAGGTGGCCCCAGTCATGTAGCACGTTGCCACTTAGGTTCAAAATGTGGCTCCCACGCACCACGCACGTAGCACTTTGCCCCGCATAGCACTCAGCTGTTTTTCCTTGCTAGTGAGCGGCTCTGATACCATTCTGTCACTCCCCGGGCCCAGACCCACGCAAGCGCGACTGCACAATGGGCTGTTGTAGCAACTATTTCGTACCTTTCCTCGCTCTACGAAAATGGTTAACGCAAGTTTTTACACTAGTTCATTATCATCCATTATAAACCATTTTAAACTTCATATTTCATCCAATGTGGGACAAGGGTATTACAATAAGTTTGTGCTCGGTTCTGGCTCTGAGGGGAGCAAATTCCATTCTTGCTCTAGTGGGAGTTGTTTAGTATATGTAAATATTAAGATATGGGTTCTAATGGAACAATTTAGTATATGTAAATATCAGTATTGAGCTCTGATGGGAGCTATTTACTATACATATGTATTAATATCTGGGCACTGATGGGAGTTGTTTAATATACTAAATATCAGTATCTGGCTCTGATGGGAGTTGTTTAGTATATGTATCGGATTTGTTTTCTGCTTTGACAAAGGGTTGTTTCAAATAAAACATTATGTATGTATGTATATGTTTTAGCATGATCGAAGAAAAAGAACAATATCAGTTTTGGGGAAGATGATGCTATAGTTGATGTTCGACTTCCGTTGCCATTTATTTAAATTTTATGCTTACACTGATATATTTTAAATTTGTAAGAACAATTTCTGCAATGTAAAAGAAAAAGGCTGGTTTTATGCATGTATGTACTACAAGACTTGTTGTTTTTGAATTTATACATAGAAGCAACGCCAGTGTTTTAGTTCCGGTATCGGGGTATGACATGATTGATATACACTAATGCATAACATGAGTGTAGGACTATCAACCAAATCCATGAACCCAAATTTGATCCAATCCCTGTACTTTAAAGTCAAAATTACTTATCTAGTTCTTATCTTCTCAAAAGAATTCCTAATTTTAGTCGCATCTCATATTATTTAATTTTAGTTTCATATTTTAAAAATATTAACAATAAATGTAAAATAAGGCAAGTGTTAATTTCAGAGCTGATAAGTGTGATTTTTACACTTAATTTGATATATGATTAGGGGTGTTTTTGTAATGATTCCTCAAAATTATTACACGTTTTGGTATATATTTGTATATTTCAGGAATCTAGGTCCAAATGCATAAAAGTTGATGAAATGGGCTTAAAATGCTGAAAAATGACCAAACTGAGCAAATATGGAAAAGGAGGGACCAAATCGCAAGATTGAAATTTTGAGATCCGCGATCGATCGGAAACTTACGAAGATCGATCGCCAGATTTCCGCGATCGATCGGCAAATGACGAAGATCGATTGTCAAACCCGAAAAATTCGAGATTTTGTTTCCTTCTTGGTTATGTTGTGTCCAAACTCTACCAAACTCCTTCACCACTATATATATCATGTCTTGGACGAAAATAAAGGACTTTTTATCAGATTTTACACCCTAGGAATAGCCTCCATCCATCCTCTCATCTTCCATCATTCACCTCCATCCATCAATTATCCTAGGATTTTGGAACACCTTCAACAAGGCGATTAAAGAGACGATCGAGAAGAAGCAAGAGAAGGAGCGAGGATCTACAACCGGAGTCGATATCGGGAGTTTATTCTTGTCTATTAATAGTAGTTTTGATTTGTTTTGATTTACATGAGGAACTAATTTTATTTATCGAGGATAGGCGAATCCTTTGTCATGAACCTATGATTTGATGATTTATTTGATTGAATCCCTTTAATTCTTTGCGTATAATTTATTGATCTTCATGCTTTTGAGAGATTGATCACCCTTGAATGATTACTTTATTGCGATTGACTTGACCATACGATATTGCAATACGATAGTAAATTATACCGTGGGTTTTAGGTTGAGACGGACCAAGTAAAATCTAGCACACATGTGATAGTAATAGATTTACCAAAATCGAAGGCTAGTAGTTTTCATAGATCTTCATTCAATATTGATTGTTCAATAAGGACACCGGAGTGGTTTATTGCAACATTAATAGTAGACTTGTTATAGCTTGACCAGAGTATAACGAATGCATTAGGAAAACTCGTCACCTTAGAAATATTTGGATATTCAATTGAGAATTGTAGGGAATTGCATTGGTGAGCCAAAGTCTCGATAATCTTCTCTAGTGGGTTTTTCTCGTTTACTTTTATTGACTTGGTTGGATTAATAGTTAATTTAATTAATTAGTAGTTTAATTGTTTAATTAATTTTTGTAGGTTAAATATAGTTTAAAAGCGTCTTATTTGGTACTTGCTTGTTAGTTCATGTGGGTTCGACAATCCGTATTCTTCCAATCTATACTAAAACTTGACACCATGCACTTGCGGTACATAATCGCTACACTAAAAATATTGTTTAAAATAATAGCGATCAAGTTTTTGGCGCCGTTGCCGGGGACTAACTTTAGTAATATCATACTAGATTCTTTGACTGTAATTTAACCATTTTTTCTGTTTTATATTTAACTCGAAAAAAAAAATTTATTAATTGTTCTATTTGTTTTTCTTATGAGGTACTTGGAGATGCTACATCAACAAGCATTCACAAGATTTTCCCAACAACCTTCCGAGCCGTTCTATGTAGCGTGGGAGAGATTCAACGACTTCGCAAACACGTACCGATATCATGACTTTCCAAACTACACTCATCTGCAATACTTTTTCAGTGGTTTGGATGCGGACACACAAGGATGGGTATTCCACGGAGCTTTGGCAGCTGGTAGTCCTTTGGTTGATAGAGATGAAGACAGTGTATTTCACTTGTTTAACGATATGGCAAACTTCGACTACCAGTGGCATTGGAATCCTTCACTACAGGGTTGGAACCACAAATACCCACCAGAGTCTCACGACCCTTATTTTACAGACCCACCACTTGAACTTCACGGAGAGACGAGTGATAGTTCTGCAGAAGTGAGTGCTCATTTAGAGGATACGTTACTAAGATTTATTGCATAATGTGAGACAAAGATTGAAAGTCAGACAAACTCAATGCTTCATCTGGAGCACCAAATGACGATCCTAATGGAAGCATTATCAACAAGCTGCCAAGAGAATGAGACGATACCTACTAAAGAAGAGGAGACGAATCAAGTTAGGTTTCATGACGATGATCACTCAAACAACCAAGTTTGGGGGAGTGATTCTACTAGTGTGTAAGATTCAAGGGAACTGGAGCCTACTTCAGAGACGTCATCTGAGGAGTTCTTATGTGAAGATGAGCCGAGTGTGATGTTGGAAAAGGAAGAGACTTTTGAAGATTCTGATTTGAGCCCATCGATGCAGACATGTTCTATGCCATATGTGGATCCGTATTTTCCATCGATGCCAACTTCACCGCACTATATCCTGAAAGAGATCAAGCCGAGTCAAGAATCATTCTCCCATGCCTACATCTTCAAGACGAATGTTGTTGGAGCGATGATCCTACACTGTTACAATCATGCCAATGTTGAGGGCATAGTGAATCAAGACCCATTAGTGGTATCATACGATACGTACTATGGGCGGCAGCCGCTCTTTGATGGTTGCTTCTGATAGTCAAGCCGACGACTAGAAATCAGCGCTTCTTGGGAGGCAACCCAAGAGCATCCTTTTGCAATTTAGTTTTGTTATTTGTTTTTCAGTTTTTGTTTTTCGTTTTGTCTATCTCTCGAGTCGACTATTTTATTTGCATTCTTCTCTTGCTAGGTACTTAATTGGAGCGATGAATCCCTACAGCAGTGGAGCTTTAAGGAGCTAATCTTCCTCAACCCTCATGCAAGCGTCGTGATCAGGGGAGTTTACTGTTTCCTTTTGATTCTTTTAAACATTGAGGACAATGTTTGATTTAAGTTTGGGGGAGTGGCTTGCATGTTTTACTTGCTTAATCTGCATGTTGTGTGCTTAATTGATACTTGAATCGTCCGATTACTATTTTTTTTTTTTATGAGTTAAATTAGAGGGAAAAGAATGAATTGTAGTATTGGTCTCTATTCCATGATGATATTAATCTCACTATGCATGTCAACTTGAGTTTTGATTATTGTAAGACTTGTTTGTGAATATCTTGTTTTGAGTAGCATGTCAAAGATGAGGAATATATTGAGCACATTTGAGTCACGATCTTGTGAATTGCATTTGTGGTAGTGAAAATCTTTGTGAACTTGATGAATTGTTTTGAACATCTTAGAGTACCTTAGAAACTATTTGATGATGACACTTTGAGGCGAAATTTTTATAGTTATGAACTTGACTTGGAAATGATTTAGGCGATCTTTGGACCGTTTGAGCCTTTTAAGCTTACCATGATATATATCAATCTCTAGTGTCCCATTTTGAGCTTTATTGAAAAGGAATGGAGTATGTTTAACATACTATTAGCCCCCATTCAACAAATTTCTTTGGCAACTCATTATACCCACCTTATGAGCCTAATTTGAAAGAATTCATCCTTACCTAAAGGGAGTATAATGATTCCATTAGATGCACATAAATTGCTATATTTTGATGAGCTATTGTTGAAAAATTGATGAATGAGAAAAGAAAAAGATAGATAAAGCCTCGTGAAAAAATGACTAACTAAGACCCAAAGTGGCCAAGGCTATAAAAGATAAAGAAGAGAAGCTCAATTTTATGCTAAATATATGAACATTACATGCTTATACTCTCTTCTTTGTGCATCCTATCCTTTCTTTGAAGCAAACACCTATGCCTAACGTTACAAGCTTAAAAAGACATATTGATCCAAGTCTAGGGAGTGACTACATTAGTGGAGAATTGTTTGAAAATAGGACTATGGGGTGCTCAAAGATAATCTTACTTTTCATTACCTAGCATGATTTGATCTGTGAAAGTTGCATGAAACTTGCAAGTGACAATAGCACACGCGCACGTTCTGATTCAGAGACATGTTGCTTGATCTAGGAGAAAACACAATGTGTTGAACTTTCTGAGTGACTCTTGTTGTTTGTAAGTGAGATGTTTGAGCTACATGATTGACTTGTGAATTGATTTATTTTAATCTTTAATATTGAACTCTACTTTGTGATCTTATTTCTTGCTCGAGACGATCAAGTTTAAGTTTGGGGGAGTTGATAAGTGTGATTTTTACACTTAATTTGATATATGATTAGGGGTGTTTTTGTAGTGATTCCTCGAAATTATGACACGTTTTGGTATATATTTGTATATTTCAGGAATCTAGGTCCAAATACATAAAAGTGGATGAAATGGGCTTAAAATGCTGAAAAATGACCAAACTGAGCAAATATGGAAAAGGAGGGACCAAATCGCAAGATTGAAATTTTGAGATCCGCGATCGATCGGCAACTTACGAAGATCGATCCCGGATATATAAATTTTGGTTATTTTGTCCAGAATGTTTTCGCGATCGATCGGCAAATGACGAAGATCGATCGCCAAACCCGAAAAATTCGAGATTTTGTTTCCTTCTTGGTTATGTTGTGTCCAAACTCTACCAAACTCCTTCACCACTATATATATCATGTCTTGGACGAATATAAAGGACTTTTATCAGATTTTACACCCTAGGAATAGCCTCCATCCATCCTCTCATCTTCCATCGTTCACCTCCATCCATCAATTATCCTAGGATTTTGGAACACCTTCAACAAGGCGATTAAAGAGACGATCGAGAAGAAGCAAGAGAAGGAGCGAGGATCTATAACCGGAGTCGACATCGGGAGTTTATTCTTTTCTTTTAATATTAGTTTTCATTTGTTTTGATTTACTATGAGGAACTAATTTTATTTATCGAGGCAGGAGAATCTTTTGTCGTGAACCTATGGTTTGATGATTTATTTGATTGAATCCCTTTAATTCTTTGCGTATAATTTATTGATCTTCATGCTTTTGAGAGATTGATCACCCTTGAATGATTACTTTATTGCGATTGACTTGACCATACGATATTGCAATACGATAGTAAATTATACCGTGGGTTTTAGGTTGAAACGAACCAAGTAAAATCTAGCACACGTGTGATAGTAATAGATTTACCAAAATCGAAGGCTAGTAGTTTTCATAGATCTTCATTCAATATTGATTGTTCAATAAGGATACGGGAGTGGTTTATTGCAACATTAATATTAGACTTGTTATAGCTTAACCAGAGTATAACGATTGCATTAGGAAAACTCGTCACCTTAGAAATATTTGGATATTCAATTGAGAATTTTAGGGGATTGCATTGGTGAGCCAAAGTCTCGATAATCTTCTCTAGTGGGTTTTTCTCGTTTACTTTTATTGACTTGGTTGGATTAATAGTTAATTTAATTAATTAGTAGTTTAATTGTTTAATTAATTTTCGTAGGTTAAATATAGTTTAAAAGCGTCTTATTTGGTACTTGCTTGTTAGTTCTTGTGGGTTCGATAATCCGTATTCTTCCTATCCATACTAAAACTTGACACCGTGCACTTGCGGTGCATAATCGCTACACTGAAAAATATTGTTTAAAATAATAGCGATCAAGAGCCTCAAATGTTTCTGCCAGATCAAAATGTCTAAAATTTCAATTTTACCCTCTTTTGCAAAAAAAAGATAAAAAATAAAAAATGTGTTGGTTTCCATTACCGCTATTCCAGTTATCATGTCTTTGAAAACTTTCTTGAAATCCCACTAAGTTCGAACCCGATAGGAGTAGGTTGTGACCTTGATATGCAGACTGCATAAATGAACAGGTACTGATGGTCTAGTGCTAGTTCACCAGAGCTTGACTTTGATCAATTTAACTGATGAGAAATGAGTAGAATTGTAAATACTTATAAATACTAACCAGAGCTTTTCTTGCAGTGTCTCTTGGGTATAGCTTATGTCTTTGGTCCTCGACATACTAATCAACTCCAAATAGCAAGAAGGCTGACTCAGAGTCTTGGATGCAAGGGACGGACGTACGTGTGTGGAAAATTTTTTCTATGACATCATTTTTTTTTAAGCTTGTATTTTTACCCTTTGAAACATACATTTTTCTTTTAAAATTATATTTTTTGCTCCCTTTAAATTATATTTAGACCCCTAAAAAAAATTTGACCTCCGTTTTTATTTTAAATATTTTTATCCCTTCTTCTGGAAAATCCTGTGTCCGCTTGGATGCCAATTGATTTCCGTTGTAGTTTAATTGGTTTCACAAGTCATAATATTTAATGCACACTCTTAAGTTGTCGAAAACATAATGTAGACAATCGGATATTCATTTTCTTAAATTTGCTTTACAATATGTTTATATCCCTTTAAAAACATTTATATATACATGAATTGTGTGCGATATTATTTAAAATAAAGCTTTCAACTAAATTCTAAAAGAATGCAAAAGGAGTTTTAAGAAGATGAGTAAATATGATTCAATAAGGAAGAAACGTATTCATTTTCTGTAAATATATTCTGATTGATCTTTACAAAACAACACGATTCTATTTATACACAATAGTGACCAATGAAATAGTAGTGGCAGAGGTAAAACAAATCTGTAACAGAAATCCAACAACAAATATTCTTTGTAACAGAAAAGGAGTAATCTGCTGTGATGCACAAGTCTGAGTCACGTAGTGCATGGTTGTTGTATGGTCCTTAACTTGCATATGTGAAATTTCAGTTTTATATTTTTGATGTAAAGTTATTTTTCATGGTTTATTATAATCGATTTTCAAGATATCCTCCATTCTGGATTATTTTTGTAATTTTGATATGAAAATATGATCATCTTATTTTAATTTAAATCGAGGGTGCCCCTCTATTTATAAAATTACAAGAAATACTGTACCCAATAAATCATCTGTTCAATCACGACTTACATTGAACAAAAATGGACTTTTAAGGAACGGAGAAGGTAATATTGTTTTTTAAACAAATATTTTAAAAGATATATTCCAGGCAGGATATTTTGGCATTTCTCTTCAATCTTTACAGGCTAATCAAAATAGTGGGAAACTGGGAATCATGGTCACAACCCGCTCCTTTCGGGTTCGAAAGTTTTCAAAGGCCTAATAACTGGAATAGCGATAATGGAAACATGGAATAGGGGTAATGGAAACTGACTCATTTTTTATATTTTAATTTTTTTTTTTGCAAAGAGGGTAAAGTTGGAATTTTAAAACATTCTGCTCTGGTAAAAACATTTAAGGCTCTGGCATTAACAGTTGACATAAAATAAATCGTGCTAACTCAAATCCGACTTGTCTAGACTGGTTTATAACGGGCTATGTTTTCTATCAACCCAAACAACCCAGTAGTATACTGGGCTATAAATTATTTAGTCAACGATTAATCAAAACGCTATGGAAGTGGCTTAAATCTGGATCCCGGTCCCCACTAACAAAGCCCTGTTTCCGAACATTGAAGAACCAATAATCAGCCGTATACACATATTTGTTAAACGCAATAATGTATTCTGGAATGAAAAGTGAGCATGCATTCGTGTCTATCATTGACCTAAATTTGCAAATTTCTTTCAATTTATTGCGCCTTTAGCAAAAGCAATCAGAATAAAAAAAAATCATTACCTATAATCATTAAATTCCTAATACCAAATTGATGGCGAAATCTCAATTTTTTTTAAAGGCCTCTTAATCGTGGGTAGAGGATAAATCTGCAAACGATTAAATAGATAGAAAATTAGAAATGGAAGGTCACTTACGGTGCTTCCGAATGTGACGGAATTCTTAGTAAGCGCCGACGCCAGCTGACGGCACCGGCGGTAAGTCTGGTGCCACGTGTACTCAACAGAGCCATGGATGATGGACTTTCGGGTTGGGTGCACAAGCGCTGCGCGCTCCAGGAATCCGAGGGGCGTCAACGCCGTGTAGTTGGCGGAGTTCTTCGGGAGATCGTCTATGTCTCTATTCGCCATATTGCGTGTGCGAAAGACACGTGCAGTCTTGTAAACTTATATACATGTAGTCATCTCTGAGTTGAGTTGACAAAAAAGGATGCAAAGGAAAGATACTTCGTTATCCCTCAAGTGTTACATCGATGGGCCAGATCAATGTACTATTTCTTTTTTCGTGTAATTCAATCCACTGATAATAAGGATAATTATAGAAAGATATCACTTAAAAAACTTTTGTTCAATTAAATTCAGGTTAAAAATAATATTTCTTAACAATCTATTTTTAGAAATTTTTATTTAAATAGGTCCAATTATATAAGCTTGTTTCCAGAAAGATATTTTTGTTTTACCAAAATATCCTTAAATTTAAAATAGTTAGAGCAACCCATTTGTTTACTAAAAGACCAATTGTTTGTTCAAACCCTAGCAATGCATCATTTCCAACCAAATTAGGGTTTAAAACTCATGAGTCACCGCTGCATGTGCACCTCCTTCGCCCGTCGCCGCTTGTGTATCTCCTTCACCCGCGCCGCCTGTGCATCTCCTTCAAAAAACTCATGTCTTTTATTTTCTTTTTAAAACAGCTTACTGGTGAAATGACGTTGAATGAAATTGTTCAGCACAGTGAAGCCATAAACCCCATCGAAAGATTTTGCTCATGTTTAGAATGAAAGTGATGTTGAAATTGATTTTGAAATTGATATTATCACCACAATGAATCAATTGCTTTTGAAAATGATGTCTTCGTTTGATAAAATCTTTGAAATTGATGGCTTCGATGGTTTTTGGACATTGATGCACGATTTTGGGACATTGATGCACGTGAAATTCTGAAAATTTCATACAGTTGGTGCACGATTTTTTTAACCATGTGCATGCATCAACCTAAAATTGGACATTGGTGCACTAGAATTGGACATTGATGCACGATTTTTGTGCATTGGGCATGATTTTTGTGCATTGGTGCATGATTTTTTGGATATCGATACACGCTTTGACACAAATAGCACGATTTATACAGCAAGTGCACTGTTATCAAGTTTTAGTATAGATTATGAGAAGTAAGAGTGTCGAACTCATAAGAACTAAATAAGACGCTTTAAACTATATTTAATATAAGATAATTAATTGAACAAAATAGTAGTTAACTAAATTAAACTACTAATCCAACCAAGCAAACAAAAATTAACGAGAAAAATTCACTTAAGAAGATTATCAAGACATCGGTTCACCAATGTAATCCATTTGACCCTCGATTGAATATACAAATATCTCTAAGGTGACGAGTATTTCATAATTTATCTGATATACTATCTCGAGCTATATTAAGCATAATATCAAATTACATTAAGCCACTCTCGTACACTTATTTAACAATTCAATATTGCATTAAGACATATGAAAACTACTAGCTTTTCGATTAGGTAATTTATGGCTATCACACGTGTATTTGATCTCATCTCTCGGTCTTAATCTGAAACCCACTACATAATTTACCATATCGTATCATAAGATCATCTCTCGATCTCAATTACTATGTATATAATCATTCAAAAGTGGTCAAATGTTCAAAAGCATGGAGAACAGTAAATAATGCACATAGAATATCGAAATTCAATCAAGATAAAAAAAATCAAATCATAGGTTCAAAACAAGAATCTCCTGACCATGGTAAACAAACTTAGTTTATTATTAAATTGAAAGACATCAGATGTGGGGTCCTCGTTACTTAATTCATTATGTATCAAGTTAACATACATATGTGAGTCTGAATTAAGTAAGAACATGCACTGATTTAGAGTATCTTACTAGTTAAGTTGTTACAAATGTACCAAATCCCTAGTACAAAAACCAACTAACTTTTTCTACATATACATTACATATAAAATTAACAACCTAAGCCAGTACAACTCATATGCAGTGGTTCACCTCGCAGCGGAATAAGACTCACGATACCCACGTCTATGCAATCCTACATAAACATTCACAAACCGTGAGTATAGATAAACAACTATCTCAGTGCAATATCAAAACACAATATCAATAACAATGATAAAGCACAATAAATCATCTAATGTGAATGTTCTGTATCATGCATCCACAAATGCACCATGTCATGACATGTCTCAACAAGTACCCTATTATCACGAGACTAAAATGATATGCCTATTCAGCTCAATATGTCAGTGGAACCACCTCAAAGCTTCATATTAGCAGCACATATCATAGTACCGTCCTCAAATGATAATAGACAGAGTATATACCCAAAAACCGGCGTATATCTCTATATAGCATAACCGAGCATATACCCAAACCAGGCGTATATCTCTCTGTCACATAACCGAGCATATATCCAAACCAGGCATATATCTCTATGTAACATAACCAAGCATATACCCAATACCAGGCGTATATCTCAAATACATAACCGAGCATATACCCAATACCAGGCGTATATCTCGAACACATGATATCCATGAATGTAGAGGCATATGATACTACCAATCATATGATACTAACATAACACAATTCATATGATATCAATCTCATAACATCATCACACAATATCTATACTCCGTACGTCAACACGTACCTGTACTGCGACACAAACGAGATAAATTAGGCGTCACTGGCTAAGTGCCTCGTTGTCCTGTCCCCTGAGATGATGCTACAACAATGCCAACAATATATCATGTTATCATAGGCATTAAAATCAAATTCTACAAAAAATATAACATTTTTCAACTTTCCTAAAGCATCGATCGATCGCCAAAACATTCTGTCTCCTCGCGATCGATCGCAACAACTTGGCGATCGATCGCCAAAGTGTTCTGTTGCTCGCGATCGATCGCCACATTTTCACCGATCGATCGCTACATGTATAAACCGCCTTATATTTTGCCCTGTCTCGGCGATCGATCACCACAAAGTTCGCGATCGATCGCCGATGTCCAGAAAGTTCAGAACATGGCGATTTTGAGCTTATCTTCCTAGCTCTTCTCCTACAACTCGAAATTTAACATGTAAATAAGTTTCATGCATTCTCTCATACTATAACAACATGTTTCCCCCATCTTACAATCCAATTACTAGCATATAAACATGTTATGATTCTTCACATGAGCATTTCATATGCTATTTCTCATACATCAACACCAATGACATAAATCAAGTATAAAACCATGAATTTCTTACCAAGATGGTACAATTTCACTTCACACACCCTCCTAGCTCAATTTACAAGTGAAACCCAAGCTCAAACCAACAAGAACTTGAAAGAGATGGAGAGGAGCTTGTGTAGTGTTTTAGTAGGTGTAAAATGAGAACTATGTGATTCTCCTCCCTAAATCACCTTGATATAAGGTCATTAAACCACTTGTTCATATCATTTGGAGTTAATGACATGTTATGTAACATGTACATGAAATGAAATTCAAATTCAAATACAACTCCAATTCACATGAAAGTCACATGCATAATCAAATGCCTCCTAGTTCATGACTTGATATGTTATTAAATCATTGTACACCATGTTTCATTCCTTGCCCTTGCCATATATCATTTCATACATGTATTATTTCATTCTTGGTTCCACCCGAACCCCCAATATCATACCGCCAATTGATATAATTACACCATAATCATATCACACGTGTATACAACAAATCGAGGCATTACAATTCTCCCCCACTCATTGAATTTCGTCCTCGAAATTGCCTATACAAACATCATAATACATGCGTCATATACAAACATCATAATACATGCGTCATAGAAGAACATATATGATATATGGAACATAAGAAACATGTATAAATCACATATCAACATACCAGAAAACAAATTCGGATACCGTTGCATCATATGCTGCTCCGTCTCCCACGTTGCCTCTTCGACACCCCGTCTGTCCCACTGTACTTTAACCATAGGAATCACTTTATTACGCAACCTGCGTTCAGCTCGATCCAAGATCATAACCGGTCGTTCCTCATACGACACATCTGTATCCAACTGTACATCAGGTATCTGTAATACATGACTCGGATCTGGTTCATACTTCCTCAACAGTGAAACATGAAAAACATCATGAATACTACTCAATGTCGGCGGTAGTGCCAAGCGATATGCCAATGTACCAATACGTTGCAACACCTCATATGGACCAACATACCGTGGAGACAATTTTCCACGCTTACCAAACCGTACTACACCTTTAAAAGGTGAGATTTTCAAGAACACACGGTCACCAACTTGAAATTCAAGTGGTCTACGTCGCTTATTGGCATAAGCAGCCTGTCTGTCCCGAGCAGCTTTAAGTTTCAATCGAATTACCTTTACTTTCTCTTCCATTTCATGAATCATATCCGGTCCATGTAAAGTAGACTGATCCACATCATCCCAATACAATGGCGATCTACATCGTCGCCCATACAAAGCCTCAAATGGTGCCATCTGTATACTAGACTGATAACTGTTGTTATATGAAAATTCCACTAATGGCAACGACTCTTGCCAAGAGGTATCAAACTCTAATACACAGGCACGCAACATATCCTCAAGCGTTTGTATCGTACGCTCTGTTTGTCCATCTGTCTGAGGATGATATGCTGTACTCAACCGCACTTCAGTTCCCAACGCTGTCTGTAACCCTTCCCAGAAATGAGAAGTAAATCTCGTATCCCTATCCGATACAATGGAAACTGGAATACCATGTAGTCTCACTACATGTTGAATGTACAACTGTGCCATTCTCATATATATAAACGTCATACAATATGGCACAAAATGAGATACTTTGGTGAGTCGATCAACGATCACCCAAATAGCA
This sequence comes from Haberlea rhodopensis, assembly GCA_907163345.1. Taxonomy (NCBI): domain Eukaryota; kingdom Viridiplantae; phylum Streptophyta; class Magnoliopsida; order Lamiales; family Gesneriaceae; genus Haberlea; species Haberlea rhodopensis. The sequence continues at coordinate 231,102 of CAJQUN010000591.1, read as the reverse complement.
TCGCAACCAGAAGACGTCCGTGGCAAATGAGTCACAAAATCCATCGTGATATGTTCCCATTTCCACTGAGAAATTTCCAAACTATGTAATTCACCTCCTGGTCTTTGTCTTTCCGCTTTCACTTGTTGACAGATCAAACATCGTTTCACAAAGCTCAACACATCCTGTTTCATACGTTTCCACCAAAATTGTGTACGTAAATCATGATACATTTTCTTTCCTCCAGGATGTATACTGTATCTACTACAATGAGCACGTTGTAGTAGTTCTTGGCGTAGTCCCAATGAAGCAGGTACTACCCAACAAGTCCTGTATTTCAAAGTTCCATCATTGGTAAGTACAAATTGAGATGTTTGTCCTTGACTTATCCTTTCCTTCCACTGTTGTACTTCATCATCAGTCAGTTGTGCCATTCTGATTTTCTCACAAATGTCGGGTTCAACCAACAATGTTGATACCCGTACTGGCACTATTTCCACATCAAAATCATAACCCAAAGTACAAAAAGAAGTCATCAATGCGGATAAATGAATCATCTCATGAGCCGTATGATGTACCTTTCGACTCAAGGCATCTGCTGTAAGATTAGCTTTTCCTGGATGATATTCAATCTCACAATCATAGTCTTTCAACAGATCCATCCATCTCCTTTGCCTCATATTCAACTCTGCTTGAGTGAATAGAAATTGTAGACTCTTATGATCTGTGTATATGGTAAACGACGTACCATATAAATAATGTCGCCATATCTTCAATGCAAAGACAATGGCAGCCAATTCCAGATCATGTACTGGATATTTCATTTCATGTGGCTTCAACTGCCGTGATGCATAAGCCACTACATGTTTATCCTGCATCAATACACAACCCAAACCAAGTAATGATGCATCAGTATATAATGCAAACCTGTCATGCTCCGATGGAATGATCAAGACTGGAGCTGTAGTCAATCGATGTTTTAATTCCTGAAAACTACGCTCACAAGCCTCTGACCATTGAAACGGTACTCCTTTCTGTGTCAATTGTGTCAATGGTTTGGCAATCGCTAAAAATCCTTCAACAAACCGTCTATAATATCCGGCCAAACCCAAGAAACTACGAATCTCTGGCACAGAAGTAGGTGCTGACCAATTCAACACTGCTTCGATTTTCTTTGGATCAACTGATATACCTTCTTCTGAAATTACATGCCCCAAAAAGCCGACACTAGTCAACCAAAACTCACACTTACTGAGTTTGGCATACAACTGATGTGTCCTCAACAATTGCAATACCATATGCAAATGTTGAACATGTTCTGCATTACTCTGCGAATAGATCAGTATATCATCGATAAAGACAATAACAAAACGATCAAGGTATTCCTGGAAAACCCAATTCATTAAACTCATAAAGACAGCTGGAGCATTTGTCACTCCAAATGGCATCACTAAAAACTCATAATGTCCATAACGAGTTCTGAATGTTGTCTTCTGTACATCACCCTCTCTCACACGTATTTGATGATATCCTGACCTCAAATCAATCTTAGAATAAATCCTTGATCCCTGCAACTGATCAAACAAATCAGCAATACGAGGAAGAGGATATTTATTCTTTATTGTTACCTTGTTCAATTGTCGATAGTCAATACACAGTCGCATTGTCTCATCCTTCTTCTTTACAAACAATACCGGAGCACCCCAAGGCGATACACTAGGACGTATGTACCCCTTGTCCAATAAATCTTGTAATTGAGTTTTCAATTCTTTCAATTCAGTTGGTGCCATCCGATAAGGAGCTCGTGAAATTGCAGAAGTACCAGGTATCAAATCAATACCAAATTCCACTTCTCGACTCGGTGGGAATCCAGGTATCTCATCTGGAAACACATCTGCATATTCTGCAACCACTGGTATCTCCTCCACTTTCCTTTCTCTTTTATGTTCCGTTACATCAAGGGCATAAATCAAATAACCCGCATGTCCACGCTCTAACAAACGCGACATTCGGATTGCTGATATCAAAGGAATCCTCGCCCTCGATCCTTGGCCATAGAAGAACCATTGATTTCCAGTAGCAGACTGAAATCTCACAATCTTCTGACAACAATCCACAACAGATTGATATTTACTCAACACATCAATTCCGAGGATGCAATCAAAATCTGACATATCTAATACAATCAAATCAGCTTGTAGCCCATACTCAGCTCAAACTGAATAGCACATTCAGACACACTCTGACAAGTCATCACAGTAGTTCCCATGGGTGTCGAAACATAAAGAGGCATCAACAGTGGAGACGAGCATATATGATACTGATCAATAAAGGCTTGTGCAATAAAAGAATGTGATGCACCAGTATCAATCAAAAGTAAAGCTGGATAAGTTAATAAAGTACACTTACCCGCTATCACAGCATCAGGAGCTGCCTCTGCTTCCTCCATATTCAGTGCATACACCTGAGCCTGAGGTGGTCCTGTCCTCTGTCCTCCACCATACTGTGGTACACCATGTGGTCTCTGTTGTACTGTAGTCTCTGAAATGGGTCCTCTCCTCTGTTGTCCACCCACTTGAGGACAATCACGGATCACATGTCCTGGCCTCCCACAACGGAAACAAACGACTGGATTTAATTGAGGACAATCTCGTTTCAAATGTGGTCCACCACATTTAAAGCATTGCACACCACTGCCACTACTACTACCTTGGAACTGTCCCTTAGATTTTCGGTCATCCCCTTTTCGTGATCCAAAACGTTTCCCACTAAACCTAGATGAAGATGCACCACCTCGTGATGATTTAAATGGTTCTCCTCTAGGTCTCATACTATCAGATGTAGGTGGTTGGGCTTGTCCAACATCTTTATATACTCCTACTGCAATCTCAGCCATCTCGACTCTAGTCAACGCTTCTTCATATGATGTAGGGTTATTGGACATTACCCTATCAAATAATTCAGGCCTCAAACCTTTCACAAACTGTCTGATCTTTGCTTTTGTGTTTACAACGATATGTGGCACATACCGGAGCAAAGAAGAATAGTGCACAACATAGTCAGATACTGTCATTGATCCATGTCTCAAATTTGTAAATTCATCCTCTTTCCTCTGCCTTGCAGCAACAGAGAAATAATGCTCCAAGAACTTCGTTCTAAACACATCCCAGTTAACTGTCTGTCCTTGAGCCCTCAACTCAAGTACTGTGGATTTCCACCACATCATAGCTTTCTTAGCTAACTGGAATTCAGCTAAGCGTAACCAAGCAGTCTTGGCACACGGTGCTGACACAAATATCTGTTCCACGCGTTCTAGCCATTCCTCTGCCAGTTCCCCTGATTCAGTCCCCTCAAACATGGGTGGCTGATAACTCAGAAACTGCGTCAAAGTCAATTCTCCAGGCAATAGTACCTGTTCTACTGGCCCTTGCTCAATCGGTGGTGGTGGCACAGGCGCCATCCTCACACTCGCATTGCCACCCATGGCATCCCCAACATCCTCATGATACCCTCTGTCTGTCATAGCTGTAGATCAAAGGTTAACAGTAATATTCACAATTATATAACATGTTAGAATAACATCATATTCCAAATCCTAACATGCTATTACCATGCTCAAAGTGATTAGGTAACTCCCTAATACACTTCATCTACCCATGTTCATCCCGTTCTCGAACCACTGCTCTGATACCACTAATGTGGGGTCCTCGTTACTTAATTCATTATGTATCAAGTTAACATACATATGTGAGTCTGAATTAAGTAAGAACATGCACTGATTTAGAGTATCTTACTAGTTAAGTTGTTACAAATGTACCAAATCCCTAGTACAAAAACCAACTAACTTTTTCTACATATACATTACATATAAAATTAACAACCTAAGCCAGTACAACTCCTATGCAGTGGTTCACCTCGCAGCGGAATAAGACTCACGATACCCACGTCTATGCAATCCTACAGAAACATTCACAAAACGTGAGTATAGATAAACAACTATCTCAGTGCAATATCAAAACACAATATCAATAACAATGATAAAGCACAATAAATCATCTAATGTGAATGTTCTGTATCATGCATCCACAAATGCACCATGTCATGACATGTCTCAACAAGTACCCTATTATCACGAGACTAAAATGATATGCCTATTCAGCTCAATATGTCAGTGGAACCACCTCAAAGCTTCATATTAGCAGCACATATCATAGTACCGTCCTCAAATGATAATAGACAGAGCATATACCCAAAAACCGGCGTATATCTCTATATAGCATAACCGAGCATATACCCAAACCAGGCGTATATCTCTCTGTCACATAACCGAGCATATATCCAAACCAGGCATATATCTCTATGTAACATAACCAAGCATATACCCAATACCAGGCGTATATCTCAAATACATAACCGAGCATATACCCAATACCAGGCGTATATCTCGAACACATGATATCCATGAATGTAGAGGCATATGATACTACCAATCATATGATACTAACATAACACAATTCATATGATATCAATCTCATAACATCATCACACAATATCTATACTCCGTACGTCAACACGTACCTGTACTGCGACACAAACGAGATAAATTAGGCGTCACTGGCTAAGTGCCTCGTTGTCCTGTCCCCTGAGATGATGCTACAACAATGCCAACAATATATCATGTTATCATAGGCATTAAAATCAAATTCTACAAAAAATATAACATTTTTCAACTTTCCTAAAGCATCGATCGATCGCCAAAACATTTTGTCTCCTCGCGATCGATCGCAACAACTTGGCGATCGATCGCCAAAGTGTTCTGTTGCTCGCGATCGATCGCCACATTTTCACCGATCGATCGCTACATGTATAAACCGCCTTATATTTTGCCCTGTCTCGGCGATCGATCACCACAAAGCTCGCGATCGATCGCCGATGTCCAGAAAGTTCAGAACATGGCGATTTTGAGCTTATCTTCCTAGCTCTTCTCCTACAACTCGAAATTTAACATGTAAATAAGTTTCATGCATTCTCTCATACTATAACAACATGTTTCCCCCATCTTACAATCCATTACTAGCATATAAACATGTTATGATTCTTCACATGAGCATTTCATATGCTATTTCTCATACATCAACACCAATGACATAAATCAAGTATAAAACCATGAATTTCTTACCAAGATGGTACAATTCACTTCACACACCCTCCTAGCTCAATTTACAAGTGAAACCCAAGCTCAAACCAACAAGAACTTGAAAGAGATGGAGAGGAGCTTGTGTAGTGTTTTAGTAGGTGTAAAATGAGAACTATGTGATTCTCCTCCCTAAATCACCTTGATATAAGGTCATTAAACCACTTGTTCTCATATCATTTGGAGTTAATGACATGTTATGTAACATGTACATGAAATGAAATTCAAATTCAAATACAACTCCAATTCACATGAAAGTCACATGCATAATCAAATGCCTCCTAGTTCATGACTTGATATGTTATTAAATCATTGTACACCATGTTTCATTCCTTGCCCTTGCCATATATCATTTCATACATGTATTATTTCATTCTTGGTTCCACCCGAACCCCCAATATCATACCGCCAATTGATATAATTACACCATAATCATATCACACGTGTATACAACAAATCGAGGCATTACATCAGAATAAACTAAACTAAAGTTTAAAGACAAGACTAAACACCCATCGTCGACTCCATTCATATAGCTTTCTCTCTTGCTTATTTCTCAATCGCATATTCAATCCCTTTGTTGGGTTGTCCTAAATCCTATGATGTCTATGGTGGATGATGATGGTGGATGGAAGATGGAGTTGAGGCTTGTCCTAGGTTAAAAGTGGTGCCCAATATCCCCTTGGTCGTCCAACATGTCACTTATATAGTAGGATGGAAATGGCCCATGAAAAATAGTTTGCTTGTTGGATTCAAACTCTTAAAAAGGAAATATTTTTACTGAAAATTTCTTAGGCCGATCTATTTCTTGCTCCCTCGCGATTGATCGTGAGTTGTAAATCTTTTGTTTTTCAATGCACGTCATAGAGCGATCGATTGCACACAATTCCTCGATCAATCGCCAAAACTGAATTTTCGTTGCTTGAATCTACGACATGGCGCAATCGATCGGGCTTCTCCTTAGGATCGATCGGCACTGAATTTCTTCCAACTCATGATTTTGATCCTTCATTTGACGTGTTAGCTCGTTTGGGTCTTTTTCAACACTATTTTCTTCATTTCCTCGCATTTCTACATGGATTCTTGAAATATGCAAAATAATACCAAAAAACGTAATATCGTCCAACAATCACAGTAAAATATAGCAAGAAAACATAGAAATATAAGTACAAAAATGACATTTATCAGGTAGCCAAGAAGTAATCGGAAATGAATATCCCGCTTCTATCTTATTTTCAAATCTTAAATTTGTCCATCCAAAATTATGTAATTACATTTTCAAATTCATTTAAAAATATATCTTTGAAAGAAAAAAAAAAAGACAATAACCCAATTATATATCTCGCTAAATCTCCAGGACTACAATTTTTATGTAATAAAGATGCTATTACTTTCTAAGTTATGATAATACCGAAGTCTTACACCGATACCAATATGCTGACAACGGATGAACAAATATGACGAGTAGAAGGTGTCGCATGAAATATAGTTCTCTTAGTTAGACAAACATGGGAAAAGATGCAGCTATATATATTCATTATTCAAGGACAGGCGAAAGGCCACTAAGAAAGAGATTCGAGAGCTAACCGGGTTAGAATTATTTGGTTGAGGGAGGAAAAATATTTGGGCAAATTTCGGGTTGGTACCAGTATGAGAAACTTTTTCAGCCCAATCCACCAAAAAAAAGTTTTTTCAACTAGGTCCAATTTGGATTCAATGACCAAACTAACCCTACTACTAACAAAAGAACTTAGCGTCTTCTTCATCAAGTACAAAAAAAATAGAACTCAAAATCCCGCACCTTCACGCCCAGAAATATTCATAACAAGAATTCAAATCGTGCAACTGCTACGCATTTACGCTGCACTCCATGGCATCTTCACGCAACAATTACATGGAGTCAAGAAACGTAATCACTGGCCAAAATACATGAAATAATGCACACAGAAAAAATATTGAAAACGATAAGCCTGTGGAATAAACCTTTCTCAGGCCAATCAATGGCATCAATTCTAAGCAAAGATATCGACGTTAGTCATTACTCTAAGAGAGGAGCTCAAATGATTTTGTTTTTAGGTTGGAGAGTTAAAGTTCAGTTGAAAAAATCATGGAATCATCACACGAACATATAAAAGAAAGCTCGAAAATACATATGAGAAAGTGCCACCCGGCCACTGCGATTTTGTTGGTTGGGAAACAACTATAATTCAATGATTTGGTGGGGAAAACATGTCGCGAAGATACATGCAAGATAAGACAAAATTTGGTATTACCTAGGGGTGCTTAACGGGCCGGGTCAATCCGGACCCGGCCCAAAACTGGACCAGTTAGACACAAATGGTTACATATACCACTAGATACAAATGGCTACATGCATTTAATCTAATCTATAATGCGAACATGGGCCTACGTACAAGGTCGAAACCTCAATCTAATTGGCGTCACATGCATCACATGAGTTGTAAGGCCTCGCTACCTTAAGTGCATAATAAAGGTATAAGAAGAACTAAAACATGCATAGATCAGAGTATAAGGTTCTAATTGATGCTTCGAGCTAAAGAATTACAGTGCCAAAATAAAATTTTCAAGGATTAATTACATTCCCAGTAATTGAATGTTAACACTATAGCTTTATACTATTCCTAAAGTAGAGACTATACAAAAGAATCCTGTCATCCTCTACCAAAAGCACTTCTCACGAGCTCATTCATCAACCCGTTCCTTAGCCCTTTAAGCCAAAATGTACCTACAGGAACAACCCCAACCCATGAGCATATAATAATCCATGTACATTGCAATAAGATTATAATGAGTAAATGCATAAACCATAAATACAAAACACTTCATGTATTCCAATGCATTTAATACGCTCCCTTTGGTTGTCCCTGTACCATAACTCATACTTATAATCAATGGATTATATTATGGTTTCACAAATGTCATGACATATAACCATTTCATTACTACCAATAACCAATCACTAGTCTGTTATAACAGTGTATTTTAATGCACCTCGCTTGTCATGACCGCGGCACTAATACCCCTCGCTTCGACATGTTGGCGGCATCGACCTCGCTTTAAATGTGACATGCGGCATTCACCCTCGCTTCAACATTTTAGCGGCAAATATTATTTCCTAGCTACGATATGACAGCGGCAAGTATTTTATCATCGCTTCAAATGACAGTGGCAAAGCATTTAAAATCATCACTCGAATATAACCATGACTCATGGGATATGCATCAAGTATCCAACATACGTATATGCAATCACAATGCATAAATCAACATGTATTTGCATCCACAATGCACAATCCATATATACTTGCATCCACAATGCACAATTCAATAGGTATATAAGATACATGTTACCGTTGGGTGCCCGTACGTCTTCTACGTACCTTTCCAAAATATAGTATGTTGCAGGACTTTATCCCCTGCGTTGCGTCGCTACCTGGGACGGTTCTACACAAGTGCACAACACAATATTAGATGTCAATTTATAGTCCAATATCAAAATCCCACAAAATAACCAAAATTTCAATATTTGGCGTCTCGCGATAGATCGTCAATTAGGGATGGCAATGGGGCGGGTTTGGGACGGGTTTGGCCAATCCCAGGACCCGCCCCGCTACACATAAAACCCATACCCGCCCCGCCCCGCTTAGACCCGCCGGGTTCGCGGGTTTACCCGCCCCGCCACGCAAACATTTTTTTTTTTTTATAAAAAAAAAAAATTTGGTAGAAATTAATTTTGAAACACAAAAATTGAGTTTTGAGATTGAATTTAATGTTTTCATATAGTAAATATTTATAATAAGCATCGTAAAACTATCTTTAAACTATCAAATATTTATTATTTAGTTTTTATTCCATTCAAAATGTTCAATTTCTTTACCATAAACACATGAATTTTGATATGAAATTAAACAATAACACATTATTGTACAATCAAAGAAGTGAAATGTATATTCAATATTAATTTTTTTTAAAAAAAAAAATTAAAAATGCATAGCGGGGCGGGTTCGGCCAATCCCAGGACCCGCCCCGCCCCGCTTCCAAACCCGGTTGAAGCGGGTTTGGACCCGCCCCGGCGGGTCGGGTTCAATACGGGTCCGGGTTTGGACCCGCCCCATTGCCATCCCTATCGTCAATATGTCCCGATCGATCGCGAGAAGCTACTGCCTCAACGCCCAAAAATTTCTACTCTGCGATCGATCACGGCATCGCCGATCGATTGCGCCAAACTCGCGATCGATCGCTGAAAGCTACTGCCCGCACCTCGGGTACTCGCGATCGATCGGGAAAATGCGCCTATCGATCGTGGATGTCTGTAATCGCGAAAAACCATCATTTTTGTGCACATCATTCATGCTAACTCAACATCTACTACAAATCAATAAACTTCATCAACTCAAAACATAACCACTTCCATAAACATAAAGCAACACAAAACATTAATTTCAACAAAACCCATCATTTCATGCCATTTCCACTCAAAAGAAAACTCTACTCAACCAAAAATATGCAACAACCAACACTACTAGTTTCCTTACCACTTTTGCTCCAACTTTTAGCAAGATCAAGCAACCAAATGCAAGTCTCCTTCTCCTTCCTCTTGCTAGGTGATGGTCGAAAATGAGGAGAGAAGGGGGAGATTTTTGTGGCATGGTTGGAATGAGTGTTGGTGAAAGAGTATGGGAGGTATGGGCTTGAATGATGGTTGATGGCAATGATTTAATTTGTGTACTGGTAGCATGGTATGATAAAGGTTTAATTGTGCCCCGGTATTTAGCATGATGTATTAAAATATCCATACTTGATATTTTATAGCATTTACTCAATTAAAATGCAATCTTAGCAACAAACAACATGCTTTCCAAATTATTGGGGACCGACTCAAATAAATCATGCGAATCATAAATCTCCCAACAAGTATCACATGCTTTCTAAAATGTAGTACTAGTTGATGCCCACTGCATAACTATAAATTTCATCACCATGATTAATTTTACACCATATTAATCACATAAACATAATTAATAGCCCCATATGTGCATAATTAATTTCAGGGATATTACAATACTCCCCTACTTATAAGATCGCAGTCGAAATCCACATGCACTTACCAATTCAAAACAAAACATAAATTACATACCAGAAAATAGTTCCGGATAGTGTTGCACCATATGTTGCTCTGTCTCCCACGTGGCCTCCTCGACACCCCTGCGATCTCACTGAACTTTGATCATCGGTATCACTTTGTTCCGTAGTCTGCGATCTGCCCAATCCAGAATTCTAACCGATCGTTCCACGTAGGACACATCAGCATCTAACTGAACCTCTGAAGGCTGTAATACATGCGACGGATCCGGCTCATACTTCCGCAACATGGATACCTGAAACACGTCATGTATACCCGACAAGGACAGTGGTAAGGCCAATCGGTAAGCTAAGGTGCCAATGCGCTGTAAGATCTCGTACAACCCAACATACCTTGGAGATAATTTCTCGCGCATTCCAAACCGCACAACACTTTTGAAAGGTGAGATCTTCAGAAGACCCTATCCCCCAACTGAAACTCTAACGGTCGTCGTCGCTTATTAGCATAAGCTGTCTGCCTGTCCTGGGCTGCTTTCATTTTCTGCCTGATCACTTTCACCTTTTCTTCCATTTCCCGAATCAACTCCGGTCCTCCGACCAATTTTCTGTCCAAATCGTCCCAGCACAACGGTGACCTACAACGTCTACCATAAAGGGCCTCAAAAGGAGCCATCTGAATGCTTGCTTGGTAGCTATTGTTATACGAGAACTCTACCAAGGACAATGAATCCTCCCACGAAGTATCAAACTCCAATACACATGCCTGTAGCATGTCATCGAGCATCTATATGGTACGTTCTGTCTGGCTGTCCGTTTGGGGATGATAAGTCGTGTTCAATCTCAACTCAGTACCCAAAGCGGACTGAAAACCCTCCCAAAAATGAGATGTGAACCGTGGATCTCGATCAGACACTATAGAAACAGGGATCCCGTGCAATCTTACCACATCTCGAACGTATAACTGAGTCATCCTCAAATAAGTGAAGGTCATGTTGTATGGAATAAAGTGAGCCACTTTGGTCAGCCTATCCACAATCACCCAAATGGCATCAAAACCCGAAGTAGTTCTAGGCAAGTGGGTCACAAAGTCCATGGATATGTGCTCCCGCTTCCATTCCGGTATCTCTAAGCTCTTCAGCTCACCACCAGGCCTCTGACTTTCTGCCTTTACCTGCTGACAGATCAAGCATCTCTTAACGAATGCTATCACATCCCGCTTCATCCGTTTCCACCAAAATTGATCACATAGATCCTTATACATCTTCCTCCCGCCCGGGTGGATACCAAGCTTGCTGCTATGAGACCGCTGTAGGATTCATTGACGCAACTCCAGCGTACCCGGAACTACCCAACGGTTACAAAGCCTCAAGGAACCGTCTTTAGCCATTCTGAACTTCGATGGCTGTCCAATACGTACCAATGCTAACCACCTATGTATCCCATCACCTGACTTCTGAGCTCTCCTGATATTCTCAAAAATATCTGGCTCTGCTAATAAGGTCGATACACGTACCGGTGATGTATCCACATCGAAGTCATAGCCCAGATGACAGTAGGAAGTCATCATAGCCGATAATTGCATGACATCCTCAGCAGTACATCTCACCTTCCGATTCAAGGCGTCAGCTGTCAAGTTCTCCTTTCCAGGATGGCACTCAATCTCGCAATCATAGTCTTTGAGTAAGTCCATCCATCTTCCCTGCCTCATATTCAGCTCCGCCCGAGTGAAGAGAAACTTCAGGCTCTTGTGGTCTGTATAAATGGTAAACGAAGTACCATACAAGTAGTGCCGCCAAATCTTTAAGGCAAAAATGATAGCCTCCAGTTCCAAGTCATGAAATGGATATCTGGTCTCATGCGGCTTCAACTGTATCGATGCATAAGTTACCACATGCTTATCTTGCATCAGCACACAACCCAAGCCCTGAAGCAATGCATCAGTATAGAGAACGAACCTCTTGTTCTCCATAGGAATCACCAATACTGGTGCTGATGTCAACCAATGCTTCAACTCCTGGAAGCTCTGTTCACAAGCCTCAGACCAATAAAATGGTACTCCCTTTTGAGTCAACTGCGTCAGTGGCTTGGCAATCTTCGAGAATCCCTCGACAAAACGTCGGTAATATCCGGCTAAACCAAGCAAGTTCTGTATCTCGGTCACAGAAGTAGGTGCAGACCATTCCATCACTGCCTCTACTTTCCTGGGATCCACTGATATCCCGTCACTAGAATGACATGTCCCAGAAACACCACACTGCTCAACCAGAATTCACATTTGCTGAGCTTGGCAAACAGCTGATTATCTCTGAGGATCTGGAGCACCGTCCGCAAATGTGTCACGTGCTCCTCGTCACTCCGAGGATAAATAAGTATGTCATCAATGAACACAATTACAAATTGATCAAGATACTGCTGAAACACCCGACTCATCAGACCCATGAAGATAGCCAGGGCGTTCGTCACTCTGAACGGCATAATCAAGAACTCGTAATGCCCATATCGAGTCCGAAATGCTGTCTTCTGGACATCCTCCTCTCTAACCCAAATCTGGTGGTAACCAGACCTCAAATCAATCTTGGAATAGAGTTTCGTGCCCTGCAACTGATCAAACAGATCATCAATCAGCGGTGTTGCTTTGTTCAATTGCCGGTAATCGATGCAAAAACGCATCGAGCCATCCTTTTTCTTAACAAACAAGATCGGCGCACCCCAAGGTGATACACTCGGACGTATGTATCCCATATCAAGGAGTTCCTGTAATTGCACCTTCAGTTCCCTCGCCATCCTATAAGGGGCACGAGAAATAGCAGATGTCCCTGGTAACAACTCGATTCCAAACTCGACATCTCTACTCGGGGGAAACCCCTGAAATTTCTTCCGGGAATACATCGGTAAATTCCGCAACCACCGGTATTTCCTCAGTCCTCAGCTCTTTCTTCTTTTCCGCTATATCAACGGCATAAATAAGGTAACCTGTATGGCCATGGTCCAATAACCATGACATTTTAACAGCTGAGACCAACGAAATCTTTGGACGAGAACCATTCCCATAAAAGATCCACTAAATCCCTGATCAGATCGGAAACGAACAGTTCTCTGCCGGCAATCAACCACGACCTGATATCTGTTCTGCATCAATGCCCACAATGCAATCAAAATTTGACATACCCAACACGATCAAATCGGCCTTCAAATCATTTCCCTCAAAATAAATGAGGCAGTCAGATAGTACATTATCAGCAATCACATTCCTTCCGGCGGGTGTCGAGACCATAAGAGGCGTGGGTAGCGGAGGCGGGCACATACGATGTCTCACCACAAAATCAATAGATATAAAAGAGTGGGAGGCACCTGCATCTATCAAAATAAAAGCAGGGTACATAAATAAATGACACGTACCAGCAATCATCTCCTCTGGGCTGCCTCAGCCTGCTCTCTCGTAAGTGAATATACTTGCCCCTGAGGCGGTCCCACTGTCTGACCTCCCGCTGGTCGAGGTATAAACTGCGGTCTCTGAGGCACCATCCTAGCATCAAATCTCGGACTGTTCCACCCAAGGTCTGACTGTCTTCCTCGGTTGGGGCAGTACCGAGCAATGTGGCACATCTTGCCACAACTGTAACAAGCCGGACAGTCACGTGACAAGTGCGGTCCTCCACAATTTTCGCACTTCATTTCCAGTTCAATCTACTTCCGTTGGTCCCTGATTAGTCGGTACATTGCTCTTTCGATTGTTCTACTTCTGGTTATTAGACTTCTTCCCACTAAATCGAGAAGATGAAGAAGCTCCACGAGGCTTAAACTACTCTCCTCGTGGCCTCAGGCTGTCAGCAACTGGCCTCTGCGGTGGCACATAAGGGGGTACAACATTTTTGTACACACTCACTCCAATTTCTGCTAGCTCCGCTGCATCATCGAAGGAGCTAGGGTTATTAAACAGAACCCGATCAAACAACTCTGGTCTCAAACCCTTCAAGAAGTGTCTCATCTTGGCGTGTCCATTGGTAGCAATATGAGGGACATACCTCAAGAGTGATGAGTACTGTAGACCATAATCAAAAACAGTCATGTTGTCCTGTTTCAAGTTGGTGAACTCGTCCTCTTTCATCTGTCTGGCAACAGCTGAGAAATATCGGTTCAGAAACCGGGTTCTGAACAAGCTCCAATCAATCGGTACCCCTTGAGCTCTCAGCTCCATCACAGTTGTCTTCCACCACATGGAAGAATTCTTAGCCAATTGAAATTCCATTAATCTCAGCCAAGCAGTCTTGGCACAGGGTGCCGACAAGAAGATCTGCTCTATCCTCTCTAACCATTCCTCAGATTCTTCCCCAGTCTCAGTTCCCTCAAAGCGGGGTGGATGGAAGCTCAAGAACTGTGTCAGACTCAGCTCTCCCGGTAGTAGCGGCTGTGCAACAGGTTCCACACCCATAGTAGGTGGCGGTAGGGGATTAGTCTGAGCAATGCTATCATTCACACTCCCTACATCACCTACTTCCTCATTGAGGTTCTCCAAATTTATGGCCGCCATGCTGTAATACAAGGGTTAACAACAATACTAGAAACAATTCGTGTATTACATCGTGAGATAACATGAGCAATAATATTCAAAGCATGTTAGTATAACAATTATATACTCTAATATGCACCACATGCATAAACATGCTCACAAATGAATACCTAGCCAACTTGTTCTAAGGCTACCCTTCGTTCATTCCCTGGTTCTCTAACCACTGCTCTGATACCATTAATATAAGGCCTCGCTACCTTAAGTGCATAATAAAGGTATAAGAAGAACTAAAACATGCATATATCAGAGTATAAGGTTCTAGTTGATGCTTCAAGCTAAAGAATTACAGTGCCAAAATAAAATTTTCAAGGATTAATTACATTCCCAGTAATTGAATGTTAACACTATAGCTTTATACTACTCCTAGAGTTGAAACTATACAAAAGAATCATGTCATCCTCTACCAAAAGCACTCCTCACAAGCTCACTTCATCAACCCGTTCCTTAGCCCTTTAAGCCAAAATGTACCTACAGGAACAACCCCAACCGATGAGCCTATAATAATCCATGTACATCGCAATACGATTATAATGAGTAAATGCATAAACCATAAATACAAAACACTTCCTGTATTCCAATGCATTAAATACGCTCCCTTTGGTTGTCCCTGTACCATAACTCATAATTATAATCAACGGATTATATTATGGTTTCACAAATGTCATGACGTATAACCATTTCATTACTACCAATAACCAATCACTAGTCTGTTATCACGGTGTATTTTAATGCACCTCGCTTGTCATGACCGCGGCACTAATACCCCTCGCTTCGACATATCGGCGGCATCGAATAACCTCGCTTTAAATGTGAATGCGGCATTCACCATCGCTTCAACATTTTAGAGGTAAATATTCTTTCCTCGCTACGATATGACAGCGGCAAGTATTCTATCATCGCTTCAAATGATAGAGGCAAAACATTTAAAATCATCACTCGAATATAACCATGACTCATTGGATATGCACCAAGTATCCAACATACATATATGCAACCACAATACATAAATCAACATGTATTTGCATCCACAATGCACAATCCATATATACTTGCATCCACAATACACAATTCAATAGGTATATAAGATACATGTTACCGTTGGGTGCCCGTACGTCTTCTACGTACCTTTCCAAAATATAGTATGTACTAAATTTTAACCTCACTACTTTGGTTGGTCTCTGATAAGTTTGATTTTTACACTTATATTGCTATAAATTAATATTCATTTTATTATGATTCTTGGACGATATTATACATTTTTGTGTTATTTTTGTATGTTCCAGGAATCTAGGTGAAAATGCATCAAAGTGGAGGAAATGAGTAAAAATTATAAAAAAGGACTAAACCGAGCTGAAACGTCGAAGGAGGGACAAAAATCACAATTTGGGAGAGAAGACCCACGATCGATCCTGAAGAATCCGCGGTTGATTGCGGATTGACATGAATTGAGAAAACAAAATTTACAACGATCGAGACTTTACTCGTGACGGATCGCGAGACGTCGAGAGTTGAAGCATAAAATATTGAAGCTCGCGGTCAATCGATGCGTGTAGGCGATGTGTGCATTTATCGTGTACGCCCAAATTAACCCCAATATTAATAATACTAATGTGGTAGTGAAAGTGTGGATCAATCCCATGAAGAAGGGTATTCTCTTGTGTTAACGAAAAAACCAAGTAACAAAGTAACAATTAGGGGGTTTTTCGAAATTCTTAGCTATAACTTAATTAAACTAAAGCAAACAAATCACTAGATTATCAAGATTAAAAACAATTCTTGGTTTTTGTTCAACTTTACCTTTGGAAATTATTCATTTGATCATCAAATCACTAAACATTTGAATTCATTCAATTATGCATCAATTGGAAACTTAATTCCTCCCTTACCTTAATCGTAGTCAAATAGAAAAACAACATTCAATTCGACTCTTATCAAATCATTAACCAAAACTACAGCCGTTAAGATTAATTCAATGATAGCTTCAAAAACTAGTAAGTTTGATGAATCTAATCAATAAACACTACAGCCGTTAGAATCAATTATCCAATCATTTTTTTTCTAAGAACTTAACAATACCAACAGCAGGTAATTATCAATCTTAGTTGCTTCTTAATTAGCATTAGATTGTGTATGTGATTACTAGGTGATCAATCTATCAATCAAACACAACAATCATAAAAATCATAATCTGAAAAATAAATTGAAATTGAATTAAAATCCAACAATCAAACCAAAATCTTCACAGGTGTTTTAATTCCAAAGGCAAGTATCCCTCAACCAAGAATCAAAAGATTTAGCTACTCATATTCAAATAAAAAACAACAAAATCTAGTGTATGAAACATAAAATAATCGGTAGAAAAGAATTTCTAAAGAGAAACACACTGCCGGCTCGTCGATTCCGTCTTCATGTTTTGATCCTCCAAAGCGTTCTTCAAAAGTTTGAGAGTAAAAAAATCGATTCTAATTCTAGAATTATTTCTACAGTCTGAATTGTGAATTAGGGAGGCTTAATTTCGTGCTTTATGGTAGGTGAATATGCTCGGATAGGGAAAAATCTTTCCAATATGGTAAAAAGACCATATTTCCTATTTTTCTCG
This sequence comes from Haberlea rhodopensis, assembly GCA_907163345.1. Classification (NCBI taxonomy): domain Eukaryota; kingdom Viridiplantae; phylum Streptophyta; class Magnoliopsida; order Lamiales; family Gesneriaceae; genus Haberlea; species Haberlea rhodopensis. The sequence continues at coordinate 213,658 of CAJQUN010000591.1, read as the reverse complement.
GCGATCGATCGTGGATGGCTGGCGATTGATCGCCACCCTTCTATTTTTTTATTTTTAAGGCAGATTTCCACGATCGATCGCCACCCTTCTATTTTTTTATTTTTAAGGAAGATTGTCTCGGCGATCGATCGCCGAAATCTGCCTGTTGGTCGCCGATCCTTTAATTTTTCTGGCGAGTTTCGTATTTTGGCCATAACGTTCTCATACAACTCCGAATTCGACGAATTTGCTGTCCACGCGAAGATAACAGAAAGTTCTACAATGTTTCTATGGACCACATTTCCAAAACTTAGCTCAAACATATAGCAATTTGAGGGAAAGGAGTGACATGTGAATGGATTCTGGTTTTTTTTCCTCTCTTCTTCAACTTTATTCCTTCTTCCAAAATTTTTGATTTTTTTGTATTTTTGCAATAAGAAAGCAATAAACTAACTATGAATCCCCCCTCATACTTAAATCCTACATTGTCCCCAATGTAAGGCAAAAATATAAGACAAGAGAAAAATTAAACTAAAATGCAATAAAAAGAAAAAGGAAAGCTAACCCCCCCCCCCCCTTGAGTTGCCTCCCAAGCAGCGCCCCTGTTTATCGTCGGTGGCTCGACTCCAGTTGGTGATCTTGCTCAATTAGTTTATTCAAGCAATTTCTTGTTTGATATCTAATTAGCAATAGATTACATGCAAGTTACTAGGTTGTCAATCCAATAATTAAACAATAATCATATCATTAAACTTAGAAAAACATTGATATTCAATAAAAATTGATAGTTAAAAAATAAGAATCTCCCCAAGATTAATAAATCCAGGTTATTGTCTTCCTCAACCAAGAATTAAAACTTAGCTATTCATAATCAAAACAAAACAAATAAAAACTATCCTAGAAAGCATAAAACAAAACAAAGGAAGAAAAACTAATCAGATCGCCACTCGTCGATGTCATCAATCTCGCCTTCGTTTTGATCTTCGTAGCCGCCTTCGAAACTATGAAAGAATATGATAATATAAGTCTAAATTATGATATCTAATGTATTAAATGGTCTAGAGGTCTGAAAACTCAAGTTTATTGAGGTGAAGGCTGAATAGGTAGGTTAGAATGTTGGTGCTCCCCGACACCCGGCTCCGACAGACAGCGGAACTTAAATTTATCAGCCCGTAGCCGCGATCATGATTTATTTAAACAATAATCCTTAGTGTAGCGCTATTATACCGCAAGTGCACGGTGTCAAGTTTTAGTACAGTATAATACAGTAGGATGTCGTACCCATAGGGACTAGTAAGCAAGTATCAAACTCAACTAGCTTAACTATAGAATTTTTAAATTAACTAGATTAACCCAGAACACTAATTCCAACACAATCAAGCAATAAATAGTGTATAAAATAAGTGGAGAGTATCAAGACTTCGGTTCACCCATGTAATCTCTCATAATTCTTTTATTAGTTGTGATTTAAAATGTTACATTCTAAGGTGATGTCATCAAATATACTATGGCCAAGCTATATTGAACCTAATATTGAGAGGCAACAAGTCATTGGTCATGCACTTATGTAACACTCAATATTGTATGAAGATCTATGAAAACTACTAGCATTCGATTTTGGTAAATCTATTGCTATCACACGGGTGTTTGATTTTACTTGGTCAGTCTCAATCTAAACCCACGGCTTAATTTATTATGTCGTATTGCAATATCGTATGGTCAAGTCAATCGTAATATAAATAATCATTCAAGGGTGACCAATCCCTGAAAAGCATGCAGAATAATAAATTACGCACATTGAATTGTAAGATTAATCAAAAACCGTTAATTAAATCATGGGTTCAAAACATGGGATCCCCTAGTGTTGATACAAAACTTAGCAAACAATCATGGTCAAATAATAATGAAAAATCATGTCTTGCAACAAGTTCAACATTAAAAATATGAAAATAACTAAGAACAAAGTTTAGAAATACTAAATAACGCGAGAAGATGACTCATTGCATTGATGCGTTGTCCCGTCTCTCCCGATGTATCTTCCTATTCAATGGCTTGGAGTGTATGGGGTTGGAGGCTCTCTTCTAGGTCTGAAATATGATTTCAAAAGTCTCTAAAATTCATGTGTTTTTGGTCTTTAAATAGTGGATGATGTGTAAAGAAGTGTTCTTGTTGGACTCAAACTCTAAAAGGAAAGATTTTCCAAAATTCAGCACCGGGTTATCAATCGCGAGCTTCCAATTTTTATTTTTTCAACGTACACACCTCGGTGATCGATCTGTGCTTTCCTCGTGATCTATCGTGAGTTCATAAATTTTGTTACCCAAGTCACGCTCCTCGATGATCGATCGACACATTGATGAAGTTCGATCGCTGATGACAATCGTCTAAGTTGTGATTTCTTCACTCCTTCAACATGTTCGCGCGGTTTGATCATTTTTCATCATTTTAGCTCAATTCCTCCACTTGTATGTACTTAGACCTAAATTCCTAGAATTTACAAAAACAACACAAAAGGGCATAATATGTCCAAGAATCATAATAAAACGCTTATAACTTCATAGCAAAATAAGTGTAAAAATCACACTTATCAACTCCCCAAACTTAGACTTGATCGTCATCAAGCAATCAAAAATATCAAAATGTAGAATTCAACATTGATAATTCAAATTGATCAATTCATGGTTACTAAATAGCTCAGACATCTATCTCACGGATAGACAAGAATCAACAATTTTGCACAAGACGTGTTTTCCCCTATATCAATCATCATATCTCAAACTCGGAACGTGTGTGTGCTATTGTCAATCTCAAATTTCATACACATCTTCAAGATCAAATTATGCTAATTAACTCAAAGTCAAGATTATTGTTGAGCACCCCATAAGCCTATTTTCAACACTTCTCCACTAATGTAGTCACTCCGACTTGGATCAAAAGGTCTTTATATGTTTGTAATGTTAGGCCTTTGGTGTCGGTTACAAAGAAAAGATAGGATAACACAAAGAAGAGAGTATAATCTTGTTACATTTATATTTTAGCACATATCGAGCTTCTCTTCTAATTTTTCCTAGCCTTGGCCAATTTGGGTCTTATTTATATAATCTTTTCTCAAGGCTCTTTTCTATTCTCTTTTCTTTTCTGTTCTTTTGCTAATTCACAAAAAAATTTCACTAAGCTCATCAAGATATAATAATTCATGTGCAATGAATGAGATTGATTATACTCCCTTAAAGTGATGATAAATTTTTCATTTTAGCTCATAATAGGGTAGGTATAATGAGTTTATCAATAAATGTCGAATGAGGGTCAAATTATATGCAATTCAAGGTGTTCAACGGACCGGAGTAACCGGATCCGGCTCGGAACTGGACCGGTTCAATCCGGTGCGAAACTGGAACCGGTGGGTCCGATCAGAAACCAGACCCATAACATGTTGAACCGGTTATGGGGCGGTTCCATGCTAAGTGGAACCGCCGAGCTGGTGATTCCGGTTCCAACCACTGGTCTGGTTCCGATTTTTGAACCGGAACAGGTTCCACTAATAATTTTTTTAAATAAAAGATATTTTTTTTTGTGTGTTGCCAAACGGCTCTATAGCCGTTGGGCAAGGTTTTAATAAAAACAATTTTTTTCCTATAAATACCCTTTAATCCCCCCAAACTATTACAACTCTCAATCTCATACATTCTCTTAATCATACAACTCTCATATCATATTTTTAACACTTTTTTTTTCATAATATTTTCCCAAAAATATTATGGCATCTTTTTCTACTGGTCGCGTTTGTCGTGCTAGTCCCTCTAATCCACCACCTATATTCGATGTAGGTGATGATTTGTTTGCCGACATCGACGATATTCTTGAAGAAGCGCAAGCTGCGGAAGATGAGGAAATGATTCATGAACCTGTCGCTAGAGAAAATCCGGTCGCTTCATCCGCAACTACTACTGTTGCATCTAGTCATCCGAGTAATCGTCCCAAACGTAGCAAAGTTTGGGATAATTTTGATATTGTCACCAAACTAGGTACGAACGAGTCATCAGTTGCTTGTAAAATTTGTAAAACAACTTATAATTATAAAATCGGCGGTTCTTCCGGGGCACCGAAACTTTTAAAAAACATTTAGTAAAAAACATAGTTTTGATGAGGTTACTCTACTACCTATAGGTAGGGAAGCAACACCGTAAGGAATCCAACAATCATAGTATGCAGCGGAATCAAAAAAATTTGGAGTCCAACCATGGACCTATACGGGTGTTCATATCGGGTGTCAAGAATTATACCTTTGAATCGTATTTGATGCAGTGTATCCTCCGAGCAACACGTCCTCGAGTCAGGATCAAAACTTTTGTAGTTTTGCCTCTACGGTATCCACACGATCAAATCGATGAAGATATGTTGAAGAACAAGTTGCTAGACTTGATCTTCAACCGTGAAAGGGATGAGCGCCCTAAACAAAGTGACGGCTGTGGCTTTTGCTAGGTTTAGCTTTTAGTTAATCTCATTAACGACTAAAACTTAACCTAATATGCATGCCAGTATATATAGATAAATAATAGGCGGCTGGTATAGGGTTTTCCAAAAACCATTTAAGCCCAAACAATATTTATTTGTATAATGCATATTCAAATATATATCTTCATATATAATCGGCCCATAATAATATAACATATTATTAATATGATTTGGACTCTTCCTAATCAATTTAATTCATCCAATGAATTATATCTCCCTTTATCTTAATCTTTTGTGCGACACGTTAGGATCTTGCAATGTTGGCAGTGATATAAAATCTCATTTTATGTTACAAGCAAAGAGCGGTATGTAGTAACACATCAAGGCTACCCAAGTTACAAGAATGCCATTGACTCGACATAACCTATGGCCTGTGATAATATTCACCATGTAACTTAATCACTTTGTCCTATGTGTTTAGATTAAACACGAGTCATGGAATAGTCATACTCGTATAGTTCAATCTTTTTATTTCTTGATCCCCAAGTAGACTAGAATAAATGAATAAGCTCGATATCACATATCGACTCATTCGAGCATGGCCATGCATTTTAGTCTCACTTGATCAAGGGCCCAAACACTTCTCCTGTTATATAGGAGGGACAAAACCTATCTTGATCACTCAACATTCCTCTACATAATTCGTGGTGTATACAATGATTGTTTTTATAGTTTACCCTGTTACAGGTAACGTTTGACAATATCAAGATACACGACTCCTTATGTTGGGATCTCTGGTGATCTCAAGTCGTAAGGATTACATACATTATTATCACTATGAGAATTGCTTATGACATTCATATACATATCCATGTAGTATTCTCATGGTGGGTCTGTCCAGTACATAGTTCTCTAACATGCACCCTTGTGTTGATTTGATATCTTATATCCATGAACAATTCATCAATCAATACATACTAGTCTCAATGCATTATCATTATCCTAATTCATAATAATACTTGACTAGGGACAATCTTTAAGAATAATACAATATTATTCTAAGGACGTTAATATATATATATATATATATATATATATATATATATATATATATTCATATTACACAGATACTAGAATAATATATAATAATGAATTACCATTATTAAAATCATATTACATTGTATGCCAAAATCAATCATCTAATGAGTTGTTTTAGGGCATATTGTTAGTCAAAAGTGACGGACCCCATTGAAGAAAAAATTGAACAAGCAAGCTGGCAAAGACTTTTGCAAACAAAGACAAATTCAAAAGTTGGTGCCAGCAACTACGGAAGAAATTTTGGTATCAAAATTTGACAAACAAACAAATCTGGCCAAATTTGTCAAAAGAAAATCTGTCGCGTGAAGAAATTTTTCAGAATGATGCGTGAAAAAACTCTATAAATAGAGTTGTAATTTCATTCAGAAAATATACCAAATTGTAGAGAGAAAAATAACACAGTGCAATCAGAGTAAAAATACTAGTGAGAGAAAATTGCTGTATAATTTTCTGAGTGTTTTTCAGATTGAGTGTTGTCAGTGTTTTGTAAACACTTGTATTTTTCTTCAATAAAAGATCTGCAGCAGCCACGTGGACGTAGGGTAATTTTTGCCGAACTACGTAAATCGTGTGTTTTTATTCCGCATTTATTTTTGCTCCAACATATCTAACCAGAAAATATTGCCTTATTTTCCCAACAACTGGTATCAGAGCCAGATTGTTAATTTTGTCAATTTTTTTTGTCGGGTTATGACCGCTTATTTTCTAAACAATTATTTTCAGTGTAGCGATTCTACCGCAAGGGCACGGTTGTCAAGTTTTAGTATAGTTAAATGAAAGTAAGGGTTGTCGAATCCACAGGGACTAACGTATAAGTACCAAATAAAACTAGTAAAATTATATTTAGCATACGATTAAAAAGGGGGTAGATTAACTAATGCAAAATTAAATCTAAAGAACCCAAATAAAAACAAGAATAAATAAAATGAATGGCTTCCAGATATGCAAAGGAATTTCGCTCGAGAAATTTATCTAGCTCTTCGTTCAACTGTGTTATCGTCAATGATTCGTTTGAATAAGCAACTACTAAACAATCGATTCTTAAGGTGAAAGGCTTTCGCTGTTATTCAATACACTCTCTCGAGCTGTAAAGAAACTAATATCAAATTAGAACAAGTAACTCTCGTTCACTTATTTACTAATCCGATATTGCATAAATCTTCAAAACCTTGTTCTCTAAATCTCTCGATTCAAAGTGCTCACGTATGTGATTTTATCTCTCGATCTCAATCTTAAACATACATCATGAATTATTATAGCGTATTAAAACGTTATCTCTCGATCTCGGTTTTAACTCACAAATTCAATCAAAGTTAGCTAGGCTTTGATATCTTTAGGCATATAATTCATGAACAATAAGAAATCAATCCACTCAAACACATTCGAATCAATAACTCAAACACATTTATATTCAAACTCGATAAAATAAACTCAATTCAATTCAAATCAAATACATGAGATGTTTAATTGTCTCTCAACCTCAAAAACATCTAATGAAAATGAAAATCAAATAAATCAGAGTTTAGAAATACGATAAACGTGGGAACAAATCCATGCGTTGCACCGTAATCTCTTCTCTTGCTCCTTCCTTGCACTCCGGAACTGACTCGCTCAAGCTCGGACGAAGAACGGAGGAAGATGGCTTTTCCTCGGGTTCTTGTTGGCGGCGGCTAGGGTTCTCCTTGGATTATTTTCGGATCCTCAAGCTCTCTGATATGATATATTTTGATATGGAAAAGATCTCCCATTTAAACCACCGAGAATCATTCAAATATGGAAGATAAGATTTTTAAAATTTCGCGTATCGATCGATCGAAAAGATTTTCCGATCGATCGGTGCACTGTTCACTTCAGCATTTAAAACTCTCTGCCTCGATCGATCGGTCGAGATTTTGGTTCCGATCGATCGACACTTCGATAAAATTGTTGCTGAACTCTTTGCCCGGATCGATCGATCGAGAAATATTCTCGATCGATCGGTGCTTCTCAAAATCTGAATTCTTCATTTTTTTCTCTTTTTCGCCTCGAGTTCACCCGTTTTCTTCATTTTAGCTCATTTCTACCATTTCCGACCTATTTCCTGAAAATAGCAAATAGAGACCAAAAAGCGTAATTTCTGTTAGTAATCCAACAAGCATACAACGCAGCGGAATTTAAAATTTTGGATTACTAGAACCGCGGATCTATACAAAGTGGTAATATCGGATTATAGATAATAAGAGTCTCACCCTTGTAGCGTGTTTGAGCAGAATCCACGAAGCACCACCTCCAACGAATTCCGAGTCACGAGCAACACCTCCAGGGTCATGCCTCTACGGTATCCACACGATCAAATCGAAAGGGATGTTCAAGAACAAGTTGCTAGACTTATTCTTGAACCAAAACTGAAATCCCGGTTCAAAACCGATCAACGACTACCAATCCCTTCTCCCTAGAACTCGACGGCGGTCATGAGCTTTGGAGAGCAAGTGGCGGCCGTGAGCTTTGGAGAGCAAGTGGCGGTCGAGAGAGATGCTTGAGATTAGGTTTTGATATCATGTGTTAATTAATCATTAACCTTGCTATATAATTATATATGATTTAATTAAAGGCTTTCACAAAGCTTCATGGGCCCAAACCCATGATTTAATTAAATCCTTATAATCATTTAATTAAGACTCTTCTTAATTAATTAATTCATCCAATGAATTTAATTCTCTTTATCGATTTAATCTTTTGCGACCCGATAGGATCTTGTAATGTTGGCATTGACATAAAATCTCATTTTACATCACAAGCAAAGAGCGGTATCTAGCAACACATCAAGGCTACCCAAATTACAAGAATGTCATTGACTCGACATAACCTTAGAACTTGTGATAATATTAACCATGTAACTTAATCCCTTTGTCCATGTGTTTAGATTGAACACGAGTCATGGAATAGTCACACTCGTATATTCAATCTCTATTTCTTGATCCCCAAGTAGAACTAGAATAAACGAATAAGCTCGATATCACATATCGACTCATTCGAGCACGGCCATGCATTTTAGTCTTACTTGATCAAGGGCCCAAACACTTCTCCTGTTATATAGGAGGGACAAATCCTATCTTGATCAATCAACATCCCTCTACATAATTCGTAGTGTATCCAATAGTTGCCTTTATAGTTTACCCTGTTACAGGTAACGTTTGACAATATCAAGATACATAACTCCTTATGTTGGGATCTCTGATGATCTCAAGTCGTAAGGATTACATACATTATTATCACTATGAGAATTGCTTATGAAACTCATATAACTATCCATGTAGCATTCTCATTGTGAGTCTGTCCAGTACATTGTTCTCTAATATGTACCCATGTGTTGATTTGATATCTTATATCCATGAACAATTCATCAATCAAAACATACTAGTCTCAATGTATTATCATTATCCTGATTTATGATAATACTTGACTAGGGACAATCTTTAAGAATAATACAATATTATTCTAAGGACGTTAACTTATATATCAATTCATATTACACAGATATTCGAATAATATATAATAATGATTTGCCATTTATAAAATTATAATACATTGTATGTCATAAACAATCATTAAATGACTTGTCTTAGGGCATATCCCAACAAATCTCCCACTTGCACTAAGACCAATCAGACATATACCTAATGCCTAGAGATCTAGTATGACGATCATGCTTCTGCTGTGACAGTGGCTTCGTCAATGGGTCAGATACATTATCATCTGTTGGTACTTTGCTTTGGCAAACCCACACATGTTCAATCGAAGTCTTGACGAGTATTTTTTAATTGGAAGGCATCTTAAACTTAATATTATAAGAGGGATTTATTGATCTCATGATTTTATTAATATTGAAAATATGTCCAGTACATATATGAATATATACATATCTACATATATATATATAAGCATCAATATTAAATAAAACAATATACATGCATCTCATACATCAACATAAAGTAAACGTGACATGGTTATAGCCCCTACTAGCGATTTTCTCAAGCCAGTGAGAAAATCCTAAGAGTCAACCTAAGGTTACTTCACAAGCACCTTCCTTTGGCTCCAAATTGTGAATGGCCTCCTCATCCCGGCATCAATCTCCATCTTCATTGATCAACATCAATAAAATAATCTATACTATATAACAACTACAAGATATAGAGAATTCCTCGATTCACATTCGAGGGGAACGTAGGGGAGGGATAACATATTGAGAAAAATAGAGAAGGCAGGACTCGCAGGTCGTATTATAATTACAAACATTCACAAATCCTATCTAATAGGTTAAAGGGCTATAACCATGCGCCATGCTCAAATAACACATATAACATGCAATACCAATTAATGAATTAAATTCTAAACATTTTAAAATTTAATCCCAATAAAACTGTAAAATAAATTTTATGAAATTATCGTAAGCTCGGGACATCACATGTCACGTAATCTTAGCCCAAAAGTCCACGTCCAACCATGAGGGTTCGAAACCCTAATACATGGTGACGCCGAAACGTGAGTCATTAGTGTTAGGGTTCGAAACCCTAGCCGTCACGAGCCACAATGGTTCGAAAACTTTGTTTTAGTTCTCGGCCTTTCATGCACGATTCATGACATTGGCGGCTTGACCATCTCGAGCCAATGAGTTCGAAAACCCTAGCCCTCATGTGGCCGTAGCCGTCACCCATCATTTATCGTGAGTCATGCGCCGATATTCAAACATTTTTGAGCCAAGAGGAGGGTTCTAAACCCTAGCCATGTTTCAACACTTCCATGCACAATTATTAGCCACAACGGTTAAACCATCTCGAGCCAAGGGTTCGAAAACCCTAGCCCTCATGTGGCAGCCGTGTGTCATTTGTGATGGTGGTGGCCGAACCATCTCATGCTTTGGGCTCGTTTTTGCGCCTTTATGTATCGTATACAACAAAACTTCAATTATATCAATTATAATTTTACGATAATTACACAAACTCGATTTACTCATATCATATATGATTATATACAGTTTTATTAGCATGCAATACAAATCTAAATATGATTAAACAATTAACCACATAATCCGATATGAGCTTTGTACACGGCTCTGATACCACTGTTAGTAATCCAACAAGCATACAACGCAGCGGAATTTAAAATTTTGGATTACTAGAACCGCGGATCTATACAAAGTGGTCATATCGGAATAGAGAAGATAAAAGTATCACCCTTGTAGCGTGTTTGAGCAGAATCCACGAAGCACCACGTCCAACAAATTCCGAGTCACGAGCAACACCTCCAAGGTCTTGCCTCTACGGTATCCACACGATCAAATCGAAAGGGATGTTCAAGAACAAGTTGCTAGACTTATTCTTGAACCAAAACTGAAATCCCGGTTCAAAACCGATCAACGACTACCAATCCCTTCTCCCTAGAACTCGACGACGGCCGTGAGCTTTGGAGAGCAAGTGGTGGCCGTGAGCTTTGGAGAGCAAGTGGCGGCCGAGAGAGATGCTTGAGTTTAGGTTTTGATATCATGTATTAATTAATCATTAACCTTGCTATCTAATTATATATGATTTAATTAAAGGCTTTCACAAAGCTTCATGGGCCCAAACCCATGATTTAATTAAATCCTTATAATCATTTAATTAAGACTCTTCTTAATTAATTAATTCATCCAATGAATTTAATTCCCTTTATCGATTTAATCTTTTGTGCGACCCGATAGGATCTTGTAATGTTGGCAGTGACATAAAATCTCATTTTACGTCACAAGCAAAGAGCGGTATCTAGCAACACATCAAGGCTACCCAAATTACAAGAATGTCATTGACTCGATATAACCTTAGAACTTGTGATAATATTAACCATGTAACTTAATCCCCCTGTCCATGTGTTTAGATTGAACATGAGTCATGGAATAGTCACACTCGTATATTCAATCTCTATTTCTTGATCCCCAAGTAGAACTAGAATAAACGAATAAGCTCGATATCACATATCGACTCATTCGAGCACGGCCATGCATTTTAGTCTTACTTGATCAAGGGCCCAAACACTTCTCCTGTTATATAGGAGGGACAAATCCTATCTTGATCAATCAACATCCCTCTACATAATTCGTAGTGTATCCAATAGTTGCCTTTATAGTTTACCCTGTTACAGGTAACGTTTGACAATATCAAGATACATAACTCCTTATGTTGGGATCTCTGATGATCTCAAGTCGTAAGGATTACATACATTATTATCACTATGAGAATTGCTTATGAAACTCATATAACTATCCATGTAGCATTCTCATGGTGGGTCTGTCCAGTACATTGTTCTCTAATATGTACCCATGTGTTGATTTGATATCTTATATCCATGAACAATTCATCAATCAAAACATACTAGTCTCAATGTATTATCATTATCCTGATTTATGATAATACTTGACTAGGGACAATCTTTAAGAATAATACAATATTATTCTAAGGACATTAACCTATATATCAATTCATATTACACAGATATTCGAATAATATATAATAATGATTTGCCATTTATAAAATCATAATACATTGTATGTCATAAACAATCATCTAATGACTTGTCTTAGGGCATATCCTAACAATTTCATCCAGGAAAAAGTACGAAAAACGGTAAGAAATTACAACTAAAAACACGTAATATCTAAGCCTATCAGGTTACTATTCATGTGAATAGTGAATTTCGTGAATAGTGATTTCTTGAATAGTGATTTGGTCAGCGATACCAATTTCGTCCACAGCGGTGTTTTTCAATAACACGGTGATTTTAAAAAATTGTCAAAACAGCAATCCGGTGGGAGACAGGTTCGAGTGGGAGTAATGGCGGCAGATGAAGGAAAAATGAATATTAAAAAGTTCAATGGTTCAGATTTTGGCTTTTGGAAAATACAAATAGAAGACTATATGTACCAGAAAGGCCTTTATCAACCTCTCTCGGGTGTGAAGCCAGAAGGCATAAAAGATGAAGAGTGGGCTCTTCTAGATAGAAAAGCTCTCGGAGTTATCCGACTGACGTTGTCACGCAACGTTGCTTTCAACATAGCAAAAGAAAAGACCACGGCGGGTCTTATGGCGAGTCTTTCAAGCATGTACGAGAAGCCATCAGCTTCAAACAAAGTTCATTTGATGAGGCGGTTGTTCAATTTGCGGATGGTAGAAGGCGGATCGGTAGCTCAACACCTCAATGAACTCAACACAGTGACAACCCAGTTGAGTTCAGTTAGCATTGATTTTGATGATGAAGTACGGGCATTTATACTTTTGTCTTCCCTACCGGAAAGCTGGAATGCTACTGTCACAGCTGTGAGTAGCTCATCGGGAAGTACAAAGTTGAAATTTGACGATGTTCGTGATCTGGTTCTCAGTGAAGAGATCAGACGGAAAGATTCAAATAAATCATCAACCTCTTCAGTATTACATACAGAGTCAAGAGGTAGAAAATCAAACATAGGAGGTGGACGTGACAAACAAATGGACAGGAGGTCCAAATCTAGGAATCCCCCTAATTCCCAGAACACAAAGACTATCGAGTGCTGGAAATGAGGGCAGCCTGGACATTATAAAAATTAGTGCAAAAATGCACCGAAGAATCAGGAGGTGAAGGCAGAAGCAAACTTTGCTTCTGGAGATGATGCATTAATATGTTCCTTAGAGTGCAAGGAAGAATCTTGGGTGTTAGACTCCGGAGCATCATTCCATGCTACTTCGCAGAGAGAACTTTTCGATAAATATGTCCCCGGCAACCTTGGTAAAGTCTATCTTGGTAATGAACAATCTTGCGAGATTGTTGGCAAAGGTATCATAAAGATTAAGTTGAATGGGTCTGTTTGGGAACTGAAAGATGTCAGACATATTCTCGATCTGAGAAAGAACTTAATCTCAGTTGGCCAGTTGGTTAGTGAAGGTCATACAACAGTCTTTCACAATGATACTTGGAAGATCTCAAAAGGTGCAATGATAATTGCTCGAGGCAATAAGAGTAGTACTCTTTACAAGACAGCAGGAGCACGCTGTTCAATTGCAGTTGCAGCAGACACAGAAAGTCCTACTCTGTGGCACCAGAGACTTGGCCACATGAGTGAGAAAGGAATGAAGGTTATGCACTCAAAGGGGAAACTTCCGAGCCTTCAGTCAATTGATATTGACACGTGTGAATGATGTATTTTTGGAAAGCAGAAAAGAGTTAGCTTTCAGACAGGTACAAGAACCCCAAAGAAGGTGAAACTTGAACTAGTTCACTCTGATGTCTGGGGACCAACGACTGTCTCATCCATTAGTGGGAAACACTACTTTGTCACTTTTATTGATGATCACTCCAGGAAAGTATGGGTTTACTTTTTGAAATATAAGTCAGAAGTATTTGAGGCTTTCAAGATTTGGAAAGCGATGGTTGAAAATGAGACAGGTTTGAAGATAAAGAAACTCAAAATCGACAATGGTGGTGAATATGAAGACACCAGATTCAAGAAGTTCTGCTATGAGCACGGGATCAGAATGGAGAGAACCGTGCCTGGTATGCCTCAACACAATGGTGTAGCTGAGCGTATGAACCGGACGTTGACAGAACGAGCCAGAAGCATGCGGGTACAATCAGGCCTGCCAAAGCAGTTCTGGGTAGAAGCAGTCAACACAGCAGCTTACTTGATTAACCGAGGTCCATCGGTACCATTGGAGCACAGAATACCAGAAGAGGTATGGAGCAGAAAAGAGGTAAACCTCTCATATCTTAAAGTTTTTGACTGTGTATCATATGTGCATATCAGTTATGCACTCAGAAACAAACTTGATCACAAATCAAAGAAGTACACTTTCATTGGTTATGGTGAAGATGAGCTTAGCTACCGCATTTGGGATTATGAAAACAAAAGGATGATCCGCAGCAGAGATGTAATCTTCAACGAACGAGTGATGTATAAGGACAGGCATAACACAGTTGGCAGTGACTCAGAACAGAGTGAGCCAACGTATGCAGAGGTGGACGATGTCCCAAAAAGTCATGTGGAACAGATAGTTGAGATTCCTCAGTTAGGGGAATCAATTGATCAAGACAGCGAGCAGCAGCATGATGCATCTTCTGCTCCAGTTCATGAATTGAGAAGGAGTTCTCGGCCTCATGTACCTAACAGAAGGTATATGAACTATCTGTTGCTAACTGATGCAGGTGAGCCTGAATGCTACGATGAAGCATGTCAGACCAAAGATGCCGGCAAGTGGGAGCTTGCCATGAAAGATGAGATGAAGTCTTTGATGTCCAATCAGACATGGGAACTTGTTGAGTTGCCTATGGACAAAAAGGCACTTCACAACAAATGGGTGTATCGGGTGAAGGAAGATCGTGATGGTTCCACGAGATACAAAGCCCGACTGGTCGTCAAAGGGTTTCAGCAAAAAGAAGGAGTTGACTACTCAGAGATTTTTGCTCCAGTTGTGAAGCTCAATACTATTAGGACATTGAGTATTGTTGCCAGTTAAAACCTTCATCTTGAGCAATTGGATGTGAAGATTGCGTTTCTTCACGGAGAAATTGATAAGGAAATCTATATGTTTCTACCAGAAGGTTTCGCAGTGAAAGGGATGGAGAATAAGGTGTGCAAATTGAAAAAAGCTTGTACGGCCTGAAACAAGCTCCAAGGCAGTGGTACTTAAAGTTTGACGGTTTTATGCACAAGGAAGGTTTCCAGAGGTGCAACGCCGACCATTGTTGCTACTTCAAGAAATATAAGTCCAGTTATATCATTTTGCTACTTTATGTCGATGATATGTTAGTAGCTGGTTCTGATATGGACGAGATCAGAAACTTGAAGCAGCAGCTGTCAAAAGAATTTGACATGAAAGATTTGGGTGCAGGAAGAAAGATTCTTGGAATGCAAATCACAAGAGATAAGCAAAAGGGAATTTTGCAGTTATCTCAGGCAGAGTACATCAATCTTGTTTTGCAGAGATTCAACATGGGCGACGCCAAATCTGTTAGCACACCTTTGGCTAGTCATTTTCGCCTATCCAAGGACCAGTGTCCTCAGACGGAGGAAGAAAAAGAGTCCATGGCTAAAGTTCCTTACGCTTCAGCCATTGGGAGTTTGATGTATACGATGGTCTGTACAAGGCCAGACATTGCCCATGCAGTGGGAGTTGTCAGCAGGTTTATGTCAAATCCAGGAACGGTTCATTGGGAAGCAGTTAAGTGGATTTTGAGGTATCTACGAGGCACTACAAATAAGTGTTTGTACTTTGGAAAATGAGAACTAAAAGTACAAGGTTATGTAGATGCAGACTATGGAGGTGATGTCGATCACCGAAAAAGCACCACATATTATAGAATTCACTGTTGGAACTACAGCTGTTAGTTGGATGTCGCAGATACAAAAGATTGTAGCTTTATCCACTACAGAAGCTGAGTATGTTGCAGTGACAGAAGCCAGTAAAGAGTTGGTATGGCTTCAAGGTTTGTTAACATAGTTGGGATTCAACCAGAAGAATAATGTTTTGTATAGTGATAGTCAGAGTGCAATACATCTGGCAAAGAATTCAGCATTCCACTCTAGAACAAAACACATTGGTCTCCGTTATCACTTCATCAGGCCTTTACTCGAGGATGATGTGTTAACATTAGAGAAGATCCAAGGGAGTAAAAATCCAGCAGATATGTTAACAAAGGTGGTGACCATTGATAAACTGAAGTTGTGCTCAACTTCAGTTGGCTTGCTAGATTAACAGACCATAAGAGGCTGCTGCATTGATCAAGGTGTGAAGAGAGATGGAGATCAGTCTTCAAGTGGGAGATTGTTAGTCAAAAGTGACGGACCACATTGAAGAAAAAATTGAACAAGCAAGCTGGCAAAGACTTTTGCAAACAAAGACAAATTCAAGTTGGTGCCAACAACTACCGAAGAAATTTTGGTATCAAAATTTGACTAAAAAACAAATCTGGCCAAATTTGTCAAAAGAAAATCTGTCGCGTGAAGAAATTTTTCAGAATGATGCGTGAAAAAACTCTATAAATAGAGTTGTAATTTCATTCAAAAAATACACCAAATTGTGGAGAGAAAAATAACACAGTGCAATCAGAGTAAAAATACTAGTGAGAGAAAATTGCTGTATAATATTCTGAGTGTTTTTCAGATTGAGTGTTGTCAGTGTTTTGTAAACACTTGTATTTTTCTTCAATAAAAGATCTGCAGCAGCCCCGTGGACGTAGGCTAATTTTTGCCGAACCACGTAAACCGTGTGTTTTTATTCCGCATTTATTTTTGCTCCAACATATCATATTGCGTTATTTTCCCAACACATATCCTAACAAATCTTCCACTTGCATTAAGACCAATCAAACATGTACTTAATGCCTAAAGATCTAGTATGACGATCATGTTTCTGCTGTGATAGAGGTTTCGTCAGTGGGTCAGATACATTATCATCGGCTGGTACTTTGCATATTTTCACATCTCCTCTTTCAACAATTTCTATAATGAAATGAAAGCGCCGAAGTATGTGTTTGGATCGCTGGTGAGATCTGGGTTCCTTAGCCAATGCGATGGCTCCATTGTTGTCACAATAGAGTTCAATCGGATCTAGTATACTAGGCATAACCCCAAGCTCAGAAATGAATTTCTTGATCCAAATGGCTTCCTTTGCTGCAACTGAGGCAGCAATATACTCAGCTTCAGTTTTAGAATTAGCTACTGTCTCTTGCTTTGAACTCTTCCAGCTCACAGCACCTCCATTTAGGCAAAACACATATCCTGATTGCGATCGAAAATCATCCTTGTCAGTTTGGAAGCTTGCATCAGTGTAACCTATTACAATGAGCTCTTCCTCACCTCCATAAATCAAGAATGTATCATTAGTTCTTCTCAAGTACTTCAGGATATTCTTGACAGCGATTCAGTGACATTCACCTTGATCAACTTGATATCTGCTCGTCATGCTCAAAGCATACGAGGCATCGGGATGAGTACATATCATGGCATACATGATAGATCCAATAGCTGACGCATATGGAATCTTACTCATGCGTTGTGTCTCATCTTGTGTTGAAGGACACGGATCCTTCGAGAGATGTATCACATGTGTCATAGGCACGAATCCTTTCTTTGATTCTTGCATGCTAAACCGTTTTAGCACTTTATATATATATGTACTTTGACTTAGGCCAAGTAATCTTCTTGATCTATCTCTATAGATCTTGATACCTAACACGTAGGTGGCTTCACCCAAGTCTTTCATAGAAAAGCAATTCCCTAGCCAAATCTTTATAGATTGCAAGGCAGGGATATCATTCCCAATGAGAAGTATGTCATCTACATACAACACTAGGAAGATAATTATGCTCCCACTGACCTTCTTGTTGACACAAGGTTCATCTACGTTCTTGATGAAACCAAACTCTTTGATTGCATCATCAAAACGAAGATTCCAACTCCGAGAAGCTTGCTTCAATCCATAAATGGATCGTTGTAGCTTGCATATCTTTCCAGCATCCTTTGGATAGACAAAACACTCAGGTTGTGTCATGTACACATCCTCAAGTAAATTTCCATTAAGGAAAGCTGTTTTGACATCCATCTGCCAGATTTCATAATCATGAAATGCAGCTATAGCAAGTAAGATCCTAATGGATTTAACCATGGCAACCGGCAAAAAAGTTTCATCATAGTCAATACCATGAATTTGTTTGAAACCTTTAGCAACCATTCGTCCTTTAAAGGTTTGTACATTACCATCTATATCGGTCTTTTTCTTGAAAATCCATTTGCACCCTATGGGTCTTACCCCTTCAGGTGGGTCAACCAAAGTCCATACTTGGTTTACATACATGGATTCCATCTCAGATTTCATGGCCTCTTCCCATTTCTCAGAATCAGGGCATATTATAGCTTCTTGATAAGATGAAGACTCATCCTCATCAATGAGTAGTAAGTCACCTTGTTGATTCATAAGAAATCCATATCTCTGTGGCTCCCGGTGAACTCTTACAGACCTACGCTGGGCTTGTGTCTCTTGAGCAAGCATTTCATCCACAACAACTTGTAGTGACTGCTCTGTTTCCATCTCAATATCATGTTCAGTGTTTTCTTGTGTTGAACTTTACTAAGTTCTATTTGTCTCCCACTGGTTCTTCTGGAAATAAATTCTCTTTCAAGAAAGACACATGTCCGAGCAACAACCACTTTGTTCTCGGTGGGATAATAGAAATAGTATCATTTGTTTCCTTAGGATACCCCACAAATAAACACTTATCAAATTTGGGTCCAAGTTTATTGGAGGCGTGACGTCTCACGTAAGCTTCACAACCCCAAATCTTCATAAAAGACATATTAGGACGTTTCCTAGTCCATATCTCATAGTTGCCTTTTCAACTGATTTAGATGGAACACGGTTCAGTATAAATATTGATGTTTCTAAAGCATGTCCCCAAAAGGAAATCGGAAGATCTGCATAACTCATCATAGATCGAACCATGTCCAACAAAGTTGGATTCCTCCTTTCAGATACGCCATTCCATTGTGGAGTATACGGAGGTGTGAGTTGTGGGACTATCCCACACTCCTTTAGATAGTCATGAAAATCTTGGTTTAAGTATTCACCTCCTCGATCTGATCGACTGATTTTGATACTTTTGCCAAGCTGGTTTTGTACTTCATTCTTGAATTTTTTGAACTTTTCAAAGGTTTCATGTTTATGTTTCATTAGGTACACATACCCATATCTACTGAAGTCATCAGTAAATGTAACGAAGTATTGAAAACCTCCTCTAGCTTGTGTGCTTATTGGGCCACATACATCACTATGTATGAGACTCAATAAATCACTTGCCCTTTCAACATGTCCCTTGAAAGGGGCTTTAGTCATCTTGCCCATTAAACAAGATTCACATGTTTCATATGATTCAAAATCAAATGAATCTAAAGCTCCATCCTTATGAAGTTTTGATATGCGATTCTCGTTTATATGACCCAAGCGACAATGCCAGAGATAAGTTGGATAATAATCATTATTCTTAATCCTTTTAGTATTTATGTTATAGACAGGCATATCAAGATTTAAAACATAAAGACCATTAATCAATTGTGCACTAGCATAAAACATCGCATTCAAATAAATGGAGCAACATTTATCCTTTATAATAAATGAAAAACCAATCTTGTCCAAACAAGAAATTGAAATAATGTTTCTAGTAATCGACGGCATAAAATAACAATCTTGTAAATCTAATATTAAACCAGAAGGCAAAGTTAATGAATAATCTCCTATAGCTAATGCAGCAACTCTTGCTCCATTTCCCACTCGGAGGTCAACTTCGTCTTTAGCCGAAACTCTACTCCTTTTGAGATCCTGTAAATTAACACAAATGTGAGAACCACATCCAGCATCTAATACCCATGATGAAGAAGTAGATAGATTGACTTCTATAACAAAAATACCTGAAGTAGAAGTCACACTTCCCTTCGTCTTCTTAAGATCTTCCAGGTATAACTTGCAGTTTCTCTTCCAATGTCCGGTCTCACCGCAATGGAAGTAATTTCCTTCCTTAGCCACTCCTCCCTTTAGCTTAAGTGAAGTAGCATGAGGCTTAGGTTTCACAAAGACTTTCTTGTTCCTTTTAATGCCTTTTGCTTTAGCCTTCCCTTGCCCTTATTCACAATAAGAATATTTGTGGGCTTAGACTTCTTTGAGTTTGCTTTGTAAGTTCTTAACATACCAAGCAACTGTGGTAGAGTCTTCTCAATTTCAATCATATTGTAATTCAGAATAAATTGACTGTAGCTATCAGGCAACAATTGCAAGATCACATCAGTGGCCAACTCTTGGTCCAACGAAAAACCAAGTTTCTCAAGATTCTCTATGTATCCAATCATTTTGAGTACATGAGTTCCAACAAGGGTTCCTTCTACCATTCTGCACTGAAATAACACTTTCGAGACGTCATACCTCTCTTGTCTAGCTTGCTGTTGGTAAAGTTGCTTCAGATGTTCAATCATATTGAACGCATCCATTTCCTCATGTTGCTTCTGAAGCTCAGAGTTCATGGTTACAAGCATTAAACAACCAACATCAAGTGCGTCATTTTGATGCTTCTTGTAAGCATCCTTATCTGCCCTCGCGGCCGTAACGAGAGGTTCCTCAGCTGGTAAGGGTTCCTCAAGGACATATTGCTTTTTCTCTTGTTTGAGGACAATCCTCAGATTCCTATACCAGTCTACGAAATTTGTCCAATTTAATTTGTCCTTCTCAAGGACCGATCGCAAAGATAGTGTGCTAGTAACATTGTTTGATGCCATGGATATCTACAATATAAATATGCAAAATAAGTTTATGATTTTAATCATTTAATAAGGTCTTATATTAAATGATACTCACGCTATTTAGTTAAAAATCATCAACCCTCAAAAACTATTAGTGGGTCAAGATCCATATTTCACCTAACCTTGAGTTAGCTTTGGCTAATCACCCAAGACTCGGTTATTTAGGTAGACAACGCTTTGTCAATTACATCACATGTAACTCTTGGATGGTTGGCGAACAATACTTTGTTCTAATTCATCTAATGAATTATTACCCAACCCCATGCCTCTAGGTTCCCAATCCTATTGAGATAGCGCTAGTTAAATCGAACCCAACTTAGAATAACACGGATATCATTTTTATCCTATTGTGCCTTACTAAGATTGTCACGGTACTTTGCTTTGGCAAACCCACACATGTTCAATCGAAGTCTTGACCAGTACTTTTAATTGAAGCCATCTTGATTCACTTAATATTATTAGAGGGATTTAAAGATCTCATGATTTTATTAATATTGAAAATATGTCTGATACATATACATATCTACATATAGGTAAATCAATCATCAATATTAAATATAAAACGATAAACATGCATCACATACATCAACATAAAATAAACGTGACATGGTTATAGCCCCAACTACTGATTTTCTCAAACCAATGAGAAAATCTAAAAGGTCAACATAAGGGTAACTTCTCCAAACACCTCTTTGGTCCTTTTGTGAATGGCCTCCTCGTCCCGGCACCATGGTCCAACGGCATTGATCTCCATCAACAAACTTTAACTATACTATATAACAATTACATGATATAGAGAAGTCCTCAAGTTACATTCGAGTGGGAGCATAGAGGAGGGAATACATTCGGAAAATATAGAGAAAGCACGACTCACATGCCGTATTTAAAATTACAATCATTCACAAAATTCCTATCTAATAGGTCATAGGGCTATAACCATACACCATGCTCAAACAACACATAAAACATGCTAAGACATAAATGATGTGAGGGCCCAATCCTAATAATGTGATTAATTATCACACAATGATAATTATAGCGTAAACAGCGGAAGATTAGTTTAACATTTATTAACATGTGGCCCCAAAAATTTCGGCATTACCTCATCGCACGAGGAACATACCACCAACACAAAACAACATATACTGAAAATATGTATATATCATCCGTTCATATCTATCAACATAAACCAGCATACACAAATCAAACTAGACAACGCATATCATTATGAGCTACAAATAAACTAAATAGATATAAACTCCTCACACTCCAGGGACACACCCCTGGTACATATTAAACTGGGATAAGGAGGAAAATAAACCTCTCAAGTGTGGCTCCCACCGGATGTGTACTCTCTGGGGTCCTGGCCACCTGTACTACCTGACATTGTTCACACACAAAGACAACAGCAGCCCCCTTGGGGGTGAGCAAAAGCCCAATATGGAACGATCATAGAATATACATCATGTATCTATAAAATGATATATGAAAAGAAATGCAATGCATCTCATGTCATGTCGGTATCATACACCCATCCGTTGGGTATCTCCGAGCCAATAAATGAAAGTCCAAATACTACATAGCTAAATCGCTCGAGCATGTCAAGCAAAGGAATGTCTATATGGTGCGTCGTCAAAGCGTCACCGCATCCCAGCTCTTGACATCATATCATATCATACAGATGACGTCAGCAAGGCGCCATCCACAACAATCTCAACAAATAGGGATAATCCATAGGATGACGTCGGCAAATGCCACCAATCCCCGTATCAACAAATCATAGCAATCATAAGGGCCACGAATCCCTATGCCTTTCAGGACAGTTAATGCCAGTCGTAGCACCGTGTACAACCCTTATGATTGATCAAATCCAAAATAATAGGGTATCAAAGAATCGTAGCTCAACATGTATGTCATGCATCGATGTACGTATAAAAACTGATGTGTGTTAACAAAACATTAATTTGCATACATCGATATGCAATTATGAATGTCATGAATGCCACATAATTTAAATAAAATCACGTAGCCACGTAAAATCAAGAAATTCACAGAAGTCATCAAATCATATACCAACTGATACAGATACTTGTTGTATGTTACCCGATCGCAACATACCTTTACTTCTCGATATTTGAGGGTCGACTTGAGCTTGTAGAGTCAATGTATTCACTATAAAACAATTAAATTTACAATTCACTAAATTAATCATTAAAAATTGGTTATCAATTTTAGTCACAGCTTAACCAATTTAGGGTAATTAAATTGATGTGATTACATCATAATTTAATTTGCTAAATTATTTTTCACCAATTCAAATTATTATTCAACAATTATAGTCCAATTAACTTGTAATTATCGAAGCAAAGTTGGAAATCAGATATCAAATTTTACCCAATTTTCGCACAGTGTCACGCAAGCTTTTCCTCCAATTCCGACTACCTCCGGCGGAGGTACTGGCGGTGACCGATGTAGAAACCTTCGACCAGGTGAGGGGAAGAGATTCGGTGTATGGCTTCGTCCAATTTGTTGTAGAACCGAAGAAATCGAACCAAAAATGCTCAAACCTTAGTCTGTGCAAGTTCGTCCGTTCTAGGTCAAAATTAAAGCACTTTTCGAACACCAAAATTCAATTATCTGGTATGGAAAGTTTTGCCTCTGAGTTGTGAGCACGATGGTAGGTTGGGCTCGTCAAGAGGTGTTCGGACGGCGGGAAACGAAGCTGATTTAGACGCGGTGGTCGGTGGTCGCGTTGAAACTGTGTGTTTTCGCACGTTTTAGTGCGTTTTCCGCGATCTGCGTGTGTTTTTATGCGTTTTAATATATGTTTTACGTCCTACACTGATATATATTAATTTCCGACCAATATGAACATCGAGATGTCACCGGTGTACTGGTGCATGTACATTGCATGTACAGTTCACACCTGACTTCGTGTCCCTACTTCAATCACAAAATGAAATCTATCATTTTATTACAAATTTTATATGTACTAAATTAATTTAACAAAATTAAATGTAATTAACATTAATCGAACATCGAGGCATCACATTTCTCCCCACTAGAAAAGATTTCGTCCCGAAATCTCCAGCTTACATACATATTACATGACAAGCATATATTATATCACCAGTCATAATACATATCAAAACTAAATTCAGAATACAGATCAGAATATAGACTCGTATACATGTAATACAATGGATGATAAGTGTCGTTTTACACTTATTTAGATGCGATTTTCTAATGGTTTTCGTGTTGATTCTTGGATTATTTTACGGTTTTTGGTATATATTTCTATATTTCAGGAATCAATGTTGAAGTGAATAAAAGTAGAGGAAATGAGCCAAAAATGATGAAAAAGGACCAAACCGAGCGAACGCGTCAAAGCCGGGAAAGGAAGAGAATAACAAAAGAAAAAAAATCAAGCTCGATCGATCGAGACTCAATTCTCGATCAATCGGCTTGGGCATAAAATTGGCGATTGATCGAGTTGTTTGCTCGATCGATAGGCCGGAAGAGTTTGCTGAAAAATAAACTTCTTATTGAGTTTGTGTCCAACAAAATAGTCCATGATTCCTATCCCTCTATATTTATACACGAAAATCACAACCATAATTAGATTTTACAACCTAGGAATAGCCTCCACTCCTCCATACTCCATATCACATTCATCCACCATCACCTCTTCATCCTAGGAATTGGAACAAGCCAACAAGAGAATCGAGGAGCATGATCGAGAAAGAAGCAAAGGAAGGATCGAGAATCAACGACGAAGTCGACTTGGGAGTTTGCTTTTACTTTTCTATTATTTGTTTTGAATTATTAATTGGATTTAATGTGTTTTGGATGATTGAGAAATATC
The DNA here is from genome assembly GCA_907163345.1 of Haberlea rhodopensis. Classification (NCBI taxonomy): domain Eukaryota; kingdom Viridiplantae; phylum Streptophyta; class Magnoliopsida; order Lamiales; family Gesneriaceae; genus Haberlea; species Haberlea rhodopensis. The sequence continues at coordinate 188,939 of CAJQUN010000591.1, read as the reverse complement.
TTAAACATTATTTTTCCTTTAATATTATTGATTGATTGAATTCATACATCTTCTATGAGCATGTGTTATTATTCTTAATGCTTTTGAAGGATTGATCCCCTTTGAATGATATTTTATTATAATTGAGATCGAGAGATAAAATTATAATACTATATAATAATTCATACCGCGTGTTAAAGATTAGATCGAGAGATAAAATCACATACGAGCGATAGCTTTGGGTTGTTTAATCTAAAGTTAGTGGTTTTCATAAAGCGCATTAAATTGTTAATTAAGTGAACGAGAGTTACTAGTTGCAATTTGATGTTATATTTAATAAAGCTCGAGAGAGTATATTGAATAAATTCGGAAAATCCGTCACCTTAGAGATGTATGGAGAAGAGAATTGTAAGAGTTGGGTTAGGTGAATAATTGTCTTAATAATTCTTTCTTGTGGATTTTTCTCGTGATCGTCGATTGTTTTGGTTGGATTAGAGTAGTTTAATTTAGTTATTAGTTTAATTATTAATTATTTATCGTAGGTTAAAAATAGTCAAAAGCGTCTTATTTGGTACTTGCTTGTTAGTCCCTGTGGGTTCGACAATCTGTATTCTTCTTATCTATACTAAAACTTGACACCGTGCACTTGCGGTCCAAAATCGCTACACTGGAATTAATTGTTTAAAATAAAAGCGATCAAGTTTTTGGCGCCGTTGCCGGGGATTAACTTTAGTAACATCATACTAGGTTCTTTGACTGTAATTTAATCATTTGTTTATTTCATTCGAAAAAATAATAATAATAATAAAATTTATATAAATTTATTTTGTTTTTGTTTTGTGTGTCTTGTGAGGTACTTGGAGATGCTACATCAATAAGTCTTCACAAGCTTTGCCCAACAATGTTCCGGGCCGTTCTACGATGTTTGGGAGAGATTCAATGAATTGGCTAACACATTCCGGTATCACAACTTTTCGAACTATACTCTCATGCAATATTCTTCAAAGGGCTGGATGCACAGACACGAGAATGGGTATTGAGCAGAGCACTGGTGACTGGGAGTCCCTTGGTTGATAGAGATGAGGACAATGTGGTGCACCTGTTCAATGATATGGTTGACTTCGATCATCACTGGCATTGTGATCCTTCACTACAAGGTTGGAGTCACCAATACCCACCGGAGCCTCACTACCCGATTGATACACCACAACCATTTGAACATCACGAAGAGAGGAGAGATAGTTCTGCAAACGTCACAACTCAGTTATAGGATACCTTAGTAAGGTTCATGGCATCAACTGAGAACAGTTTGGAGTGCCAAACCAACTCTATGCGTCACCTGAAGCAGCAAATGGCGGTCCTCGTGGAAACAATTTCAACTAGCTGCCAAGAGGAAGAGATGACGGCTACAAATCAAGAGGCGACGAACCGATTTGGTTTTATTATGATGATCACTCAATCAACCAAGTTTGGGGGAGTGATCATACTCATGTGGAAAACTCAAGGGAACTTGAGCCTCTTCAAGAGATTGAGCCTACTTCAGAGATGTCATCCGAGGAGTTCCCATGTGATGATGAGTCGAGTGTGATGTTGGAGAAGGAAGATACTTGCAAAGATTCCGATTTGAGTCCATCGATGGAGACATGTTCTATGTCATATGTGGATCCGTATTTTCCATTTCGATCCCAACTTCACCGCACTACATCCTCCAAGATATGAAGCCAAGTCAAGAATCATTCTCACATGCCTACCACTTCAAGAAGAATGTTGTTGGAGCGACGAGCTTACACTGTTATAATCTTGCCAAGCTTGAGGGCATAATGCATGAAGACCCATTAGTGGTATCATATTATACTTACTATGGGCGGCAGCCGCTATTTGATGGTTGCTTCTGATGGTCAAGCCGAAGACTAGAACTCAACGCTTCTTGGAAGGCAACCCAAGCATATCCTTTTGCTATTGAGTTTTGTTATTTGATTTTCAGTTTTTGTGTTTAGTTTTGACTATCTCCCGAGTCGATTATTTTATTTGCATTCTTCTCTTGCTAGGTACTTAGTTGGAGCGATGAATCCCTACAGCAGTGGAGCTTTCAAAAGCAAATCTTCCTCAACCCTCATGCAAGCGTATTGATCAGGGGAGTTTACTTTTTCCCTTTTGATTCTTTTAAACATTGAGGACAATATTTAATTTAAGTTTGGGGGAGTGGCTTCCATGTTTTACTTGTTTTAACCACATGTTGTGTGCTTAATTGACACTTGAATCGTCCGATTATTATGAGCTAAATTTTTTTTTTAAAGAGTTCAAACTTGAGAAAAGAATGAATTATAGTAGTGACTATTCAATGAGGATTTTGATCTCACTATGCATAAGAACTTGAATTTTAATGATTGTTAGACTTGTACATGAATATCCTGTTTTCAGTTAGCATTTCAAGAATGAGGAATATATTGAGACATTGAGTCATGATCTTATGGATTGCATGTGGAATAGTGATAATTGTTGTGAACTTGATGATTTGGCTTGAGCATCTTAGAGTTATCCTAGAACCTATTTGATGATGACACTTTGAGGCGAAATTTTATAGTTACAAACTTGACGTGGACATGATTTAGGCAATCTTTGACACGGTTGAGCCTTTCAAGCTTACCTAGTATATCAGTCCCTAGTGTCCCATTTTGAGCTTTATTGAAAAAGAATGGTATATGCAATGTATATAATTAGACCCCCATTCGACATTATTGGTAAACTCATTATACCTACCCTTATATGAGCCTAAATGAAAAAAAGGTATCCTTACCCTAAGGGAGTATAATGAATTCCATTCGATGCAAGTGAATTGATTATATATTGATGAGCTTATTGAAAAAGATTGATGAATGAGAAAAAGAGCAATAAGAAAAGAGAAGAAAAAGCCTAGAAAAGAAAAAGCATGTATATAAGACCCAAAGTGGACAAGGCTAGAAAAGAAAAAGAAGAGGAGCTCAAAATGTGAGAAAATTTAAACTGTATATGATTATACTCTCTTCTTTGCGCTTACCCTATCTTTTCTTTGAAACCGACACCAAAAGCCAAACATTACAAGCTTATAAAGACCTTTTGATCCAAGTCTAGGGAGTAACTATCATTAGTGGAGAAGTTTTTTGAAAATAGGCCTATGGGATACTTGATGATAATCTTGACATGATTTGATCTTGAATATGTGCATGAAACTTGATATTGAAATTAGCACACACACACGTTCCGATTTTGAGATGTGTTGCTTGACTTAGGAGAAAACATGTCATGTCAACTTTTGTATATGTGCATGAGATTTCTGAGAATAATGCAAGTCATGAAATAATATGTTTCAAGTATCGAGAATTCAACTCTACCTTATGATTTTAATGCTTAATCGAGGACGATTAAGTGATAAGTTTGGGGAGTTGATTCGTTTTTACACTTATTTAGATGCGATTTTCTAATGGTTTTCGTGTTAATTCTTGGATTATTTTACGGTTTTTGGTATATGTTTCTATATTTCAGAAATCAATGTTGAAGTGAATAAAAGTAGAGGAAATGAGCCAAAATGATGAAAAATGACCGAACCGAGCGAACGCGTCAAAGCCGGGAAAGGGGGAAAATAACAAAAAAAATTAAAAAAATAAATCAAGCTCGATCGATCGAGACTCAATTCTCGATCAATCGGCTTGGGCAGAAAATTGGGGATCGATCGAGCTGTTTGCTCGATCGATCGGCCGGAAGAGTTTGCTTTTACTTTCTATTATTTGTTTTGAATTATTAATTGGATTTAATGTGTTTTGGATGATTGAGAAATATCTTAAACATTGTTTTTCCTTTAATATTATTGATTGATTGAATTCATACATCTTCTATGAGGATGTGTTATTGTTCTTAATGCTTTTGAAGGATTGATCCCCTTTGAATGATATTTTATTATAATTGAGATCGAGAGATAAAATTATAATACGATATAATAATTCATGCCGTATGTTAAAGATTAGATCGAGAGATAAAATCACATACGAGCGATAGCTTTGGGTTGTTTAATCTAAAGTTAGTGGTTTTCATAAAGCGCATTCAATATTAAATTGTTAATTAAGTGAACGAGAGTTACTAGTTGCAATTTGATGTTATATTTAATATAGCTCGAGAGAGTATATTGAATAAATTCAGAAAACCCGTCACCTTAGAGATGTATGGAGAAAAGAATTGTAAGAGTTGGGTTAGGTGAAGAATTGTCTTGAGAATTCTTTCTTGTGGATTTTTCTCGTGATCGTCGATTGTTTTGGTTGGATTAGAGTAGTTTAATTTAGTTATTAGTTTAATTATTAATTATTTATCGTAGGTTAAATATAGTCAAAAGCGTCTTATTTTGTACTTGCTTGTTAGTCCATGTGGGTTCGACAATCCGTATCCTTCCTATATATACTAAAACTTGACACCGTGCACTTGCGGTCTAAAATCGCTACCCTGGAATTAATTGCTTAACACAAAAGCAATCAATGGAGCAGAATCAAACAAATGTGGATAAGATTCTCGCATCTTGCTTTCCAATTCCCACGTTGATTCTTCCACGCCATGTCCTGTCCATTGTACTCGTACCAACGGAATAGATTTGTTATGCAATACTTTATCCTTCCGATCCAAAAAGCAAACGGGGTGTTCAACATAGCATAACGAAGGATCAAGTTCAACCTCATCAGGTTGGAGTACATGTGCTGGATCAGGTTCATATTTCCGTAACATAGAAACATGAAATACATCATGAATGGCGGATAAAGCTGGAGGTAATGCCAATCGATAAGCAAGATCTCCAACTCGGTTAAGGATCTCATATGGGCCAACATATCGAGGTGATAGTTTACCTCGCATGCCAAAACGAACAGCGCCTCGAAATGGAGATATTTTTAGAAATACACGATCACCTTTCTGGAATTCCAAGGGTCGTCTTCGTTTGTTAGCATAACTTGCTTGACGATCCTGTGCGGCCTTCATACGCTGTCTAATTAACTGAACTTTTTCATTCATTCTTTGTATCATATCAGGTCCAGTCAATTGTTTTTCACCAATTTCTTCCCAGAATAAAGGTGATCTACATTGTCTTCCATATAATGCTTCAAACGGTACCATACCAATGCTCGTCTCGTAGCTATTATTATAAGAAAATTCCACCAACGGCAAAGCTTCTTGCCAACCAATATTAAAAATCCATCACCACAGCATGTAGCATATCTTCAAGAGTTTGAATAGTACGCTCAGTTTGCCATCAGTCTGAGGATGATAAGCAGTACTCATTGCCAAACGCGTACCCATAGCATCTTGAAAACTATTCCAGAATTTAGAAGTAAATCTGGGATCACGATCAGAAACAATTGAGACAGGCACACCGTGCAGTCTCACCATATTCTCGATATACAATCGAGCCATCTTCTTATACGGATAAGTCCGCTCATAAGGAATGAAATGTGCAGATTTAGATAGTCGGTCAATAATAACCCAAATAGCATCACAGCCTCTGGGTGATCGAGGAAGATGGGTTACAAAATCCATAGCAATGTATTCCCAATTCCATTTGGAAATTTCATGACTATGAAGTAACCCTCCAAGTTTCATTCGTTCAGCTTTTACATGTTGACAAACTAAACATTTGGAAATGAATTCAACTATATCCTTCTTCATACGTCTCCACCAGAATTGGGGTCTCAGAGTCATATACATCTTTCGTCCTCCATGGTGGATACTATATTTGCTACAATGTGCTTCACGAGAAGGGCAGATTTCAAATCAGAATTATCAGGAACAACCAACCAACCATTAAATCGTAAGGAACCATCAGAAGATATCTGAAAGCCAGAAGGATGTCCTGCATATACAAGTTCTTTAGATTTTTGAGTTTGAGAATCATTACATTGGGCTTTCTTGATTTTAGAAATCAATTTCGGCTCAACCTGTAATGCAGAAACAGTGACAGAATTCCCATGTGAGTGAAAAGTCCAGCCAGAAGTACAGATATCATCATATACTTTAACGTTACGAACAGAAGCTAGAACAGTCGTAAATTTTATGGCTGAGAGCATCCGCAATAACGTTCACTTGTCCAGGGTGATATTGAATCTCACAATCGAAGTCCTTCAAAAGATCCATCAGCCTATGTTGCCTCATATTAAGATCAGATTGAGAGAATAGATATTTCAAGCTCTTGTGGTCCGAATAGTAACAAATTTTTCCCCGTATAAATAATGGCGCCAAATTTTTAAAGCGAAAACAATTGTTGCTAATTCCAAATCATGTACGGGGTATTTATTTTCAAGAGATTTAAGTTGGCGAGACGCATAAGCAACCACTCGGCCATGTTGCATCAAGACACAACCCAAACCTTTTAAAGAAGCATCTGTGCATACCACATTTCCTCCGGTACCTGAAGGAATAGTAAGTACAGGTGCAGTGGTCAGTCTCGTCTTTAGTTCAAGAAAACTTGCTTCACACTCATCTGACCAAATAAATTTCTGATTTTACTGTGTCAGCTGAGTAATAGGTTTAGCAATTTTTGAAAACCCTTTAATAAAACGACGATAATAACCAGCTAAACCCATGAAACTTCGGACCTCAGGAACATTAGTAGGTCTCAGCCAGTTTAACACTGCTTCAACCTTAGTTGGATCAACAGAAATACCATGTCGAGAAATGACGTGGCCCAAGAATACCACCTTGTCCTTCCAGAATTCTCATTTGGAGAATTTGGCATAAAGATGTTCAGTACGAAGAGTTTGAAGTACCAACTTCAAATGTTCAGTATGCTCCTCTTTGGATTTCGAATAGACAAGAATATCATCAATAAAGAAGATTACAAATCGATCCAAGAAATCCCGAAAAACACGATTCATTAAGTCCATAGATACTGCAGGAGCATTAGTGAGACCAAATGGCACGACCAAGAATTCATAATGACCATACCTAGTACGAAAAGCAGTTTTTGATACATCTTCCTCTCGAACACGTACCTTATGATAACCAGAACGAAGATCAATTTTCGAGTAAATAGAAGTGCCTTGAAGTTGATCGAATAAATCATCGATACGAGGCAATGGGTACTTATTGTTCACAGTTGCCCGATTCAGTTGCCTATAATCGATGCACATTCGCATAGTCCCGTCCTTCTTTCGAACAAACAAAACTGGAGCTCCCCAAGGCGATGCACTCAGTCGAATATATCCTTTATCGAGAAGATCCTGTAATTGGTCTTTTAATTCTTTCAATTCCAACGGTGCCATACGATAAGGAGCTTTGTAAATATGTGCAGTACCCGGAACAAGATCAATACTGAATTCAACTTCTCGTTGAGGAGGAAAACCAGGAATCTCATCGGGAAAGACATCAGGAAATTCTTTTACTACAGGAATATCCAACAAAGAGGGCTCCTTTTTCGATATATAAATAGCATAGATAAGAAAACCCTCATTCCCGCTACATAAAAGTCGGGACATCTCAAGAGACGATATCAATGGAATATTTCCTTGGGAACCCTTGCCATAGAAATTCCACTTAGGTCGATCAATTGGTCGGAATCGAACTACCCATGACAACAATCAACTGTAGCTCGATTGGTAGAGAGAACATCCATGCCAACAATGCAATCAAAGTCGTGCATAGGGAGGACGATCAAATTTAAGAATAGAACATTATACTCATAAATTAACACAGAATTATGCACAACCTGCTCAGACAAGATTATTCTTCCTGCTGGTGTGGCTATCGATAAAGTACCATCTAATGAAGTACAGATAATATCATGCGATGCACAAATGCATGGGATATGAATGAGTGGGATGCTCATGTATCAAATAACACACATGCAAGATAATCACATAATATGCAAATGCCTGCAATAATACCACCAGGAGCCTCCTTCGCCTGATCCTCAGTCATGGCGTACACTCTAGCCTGAGGAGGACCCGAAACAGTCTGACCTCGAGATCCTCGATAATGTGGAACATTTGACTGCTGAAATGATGGCATAGGAGTAATAGGAATAGTGGGAGCAGTAGGTCTAAGCGTACTGGGACCACTAGGAAATCGTGGCTGAGGTTGCGAAGGAAACATGTATCAAATGACCCGCTTGTCCACAACGAAAACATGTACCTAAGACTTTACGACATTGTTCTACTGGATGCCTTCCACCACAAACACTACAAGAAGGACCAAGGAAATGTCTCTTTCGTGAACTAAGAAGATCCAGATGAAGAAGAACCTATCTTCTTAAAGATTTTGCCTTTAGGACGCAGAGTAGGCTGTTGAGTAGGTACTGGTGGCGGAGGAAGAAACTGTGGACCTCCATTTCTAAGTCCTGATTCTACCATCTTTGCTCGCTCCACTGCATCAGCATAAGTAGAAGGGGAGCCAGCAGTCACCAAAGTAAATAGGGTAGGATGCAACCCATTGACAAACCTATTAAATTTCGCCTTTCGATTTGCCACTACATGTGGTGCATATTTCAGCAGGATAGAAATGAGGCATATTCTTCAACTGTCATGTTTCCTTGTCGCAAATTATTAAATTCATTTTCCTGAGCAGTATAGTAGGATGGAGGTGAATACTGCTCCAGAAATTGGGCCTTAAAGACATCCCAAGATACTTTAACTCCGGCTTCAACCAATCCAGTCTCAGCGACTTCCCACCAAGATTGTGCACTATCCTTCAACTGATATAGGGCAAGTGGCAATTTACGATATTCAGGATACTCAATCAGTCTGAATAGATGTTCGATCTCTTTCAACCACGATTCAGCTCTTGCAGAACCCTCCGTTCCACGAAATTTGGGCGGATGCAAATTTTGAATCGAGCCATGAAACTGATCAATCATGCGCTCAACACTTGTGATATTGCCATCCTCAGCTTCAATAGCAGGTGCCTTGCCCTTACCCCGACCTCTTGCTTTTCTAAACATCTACAAACTCAAGTGTCAACAACATAATTCAAAACAGATATACAAACAATTCATATCAAGTTATCTCATGTCCAATCAAACAAGAGCAAAGAATTTCAGATAATTCAAACACATGCGCACATATATCTTTGTGCCTATTTCAGTGTACACACTCAAGAGCATTCACAGTTATGCTCTGATACCATACTATGAGGGCCCAATCCTAATAATGTGATTAATTATCACACAATGATAATTATAACGTAAACATCGGAAGATTAGTTTAACATTTATTAACATGTGGCCCTAAAAATTTCGGCATTACCTCATCGCACGAGGAACATACCACCAACTCAAAACAACATATATCGAAAATATATATATATCATCCGTTCATATCTATCAACATAAACCAGCATACACAAATCAAACTAGAAAACGCAGATCCATAATGAGCTACAAATAAACTAAATAGATATAAACTCCTCACACTCCAGGGACACACCCCTGGTACATATACAACTGGGATAAGGAGGAAAATAAACCTCTCAAGTGTGGCTCCCACCGGATGTGTACTCTCTGGGATCGTGGCCACATGTACTGCCTGCCATTGTCCACACACAAAAACAACAACAGCCCCCTTGGGGGTGAGCAAAAGCCCAATATGGAACGATCATAGAATATACATCATGTATCTATAAAATGATATATGAAATGAAATGCAATGCATCTCATGTCTTGTCGGTATCATACACCCATCCGCTGGGTATCTCGGAGCCAATAAATGAAAGTCCAAATACTACATAGCTAAATCGCTCGAGCATGTCAAGCAAAGGAATGTCTATATGGTGCGTCGTCAAAGCGTCACCGCATCCTAGCTCTTGACATCATATCATATCATACAGATGACGTCAGCACTGCGCCATCCACAACAATCTCAACAAATAGGGATAATCCATAGGATGACGTCGGCAAACGCCACCAATCCCCGTATCAACAAATCATAGCAATCATAAGGGCTACGAATCCCTATGCCTTTCAGGCCACTTAATGCTAGTCGTAGCACCGTGTACAACCCTTATCATTGATCGAATCCAAAATAATAGGGTATCAAAGAATCGTAGCTCAACATGTATGTCATGCATCGATGAATGTATAAAAACTGATGTGTGTTAACAAAACATTTATTTTCATACATCGATATGCAATTATGAATGTCATGAATGCCACATAATTTAAATAAAGTCACGTAGCCACGTAAAATCAAGTAATTCACAGAAGTCATCAAATCATATACCAACCTAAGTCACATAATCCTCCTACCCCCCTCCACGCACTGGGGCTCCGGTCGTGAACTGGCGATCTCGGTGCGCGTGCGGCGCATTAAGGCGACTTAAGAATTTCTAGTTCGCGCTTTAAGAATTTCTAGTTCGCACAATAAGTCTTTATAATTCGCGCACTAAGATTTCATAATTCGCGCACTAAGATTTCCTAATTCGCGCATTAAGATTTACTAAGTCGCGCACTAAGTTACTAAGTCTTGTTAATCCTCCTTAATCCTCCGATTTTTTTTTTTTTTGGTAATTATAAAAAATTTTCTTCGACTTTGGGTTTAGATGAATTTTTATGGTTTCTATGTATTTCGGGTTGGTAAGAAAATTATAATTATATGGTAAATAGATAGATAATGAATAATGAAAATACATAATAACATATGAAAGATTAAAATATGTGATAAAAGAAAGTATGATAAATCTGTGATTTTGTAACATTTTTGCGGAGTAAATAATAATAAATTTGATATCTTAGTTTTTTGCATGAAAATTAATAGAATGACTTTATAAATAAAACATTTATTTTTATTGAGTTAATTTAAATGTTTATATTAGTCATTTCATAAAGTAATAATATAAGTCTCTGAAAATAACATGAGTCATTTTTAATAAATTCATACTATTACCAAACATGTTGAAATAAATATGAACATTTTGGTTTCACTTTTGAAATCGTTATTTTATATCTTAAAATAAAACAAAACTTTAATACTTCATTTCTATTTCTACAATATATTTTTCGGAGAATTATTACTAGACGAACGATCAAATACAATATCCAAATTACGTAGTATCACTGGACATTTTTGCAAAGCTGCAAATGTTAGATTCTTCAATAAAATCTAATTTTAATGCTTTTTAAGAATGATAAAGCTGCAAACACCAAAGTTGTTACGAACTTCATATTGTAAATTTGTAAATAATATAATAATGATGTGAGTTTGTTAAATATGATGTATATTATGTATGTTTAACTTCATTTCATCAGTGTGTATATATACTTATTTATTTATTTATTAATTTTTAATAGGCGCATTAAGGCGCACCTGCACTCAAATTTTTTGCAAATTGACGCACTCACGCATCCGCATCCACATCCGCTCCCGCATCAGACTTATGTGACTTAGATACCAACTGATACAGATACTTGTTGTATGTTACCCGATCGCAACATACATTTACTTCTCGATATTTGAGGGTCGACTTGAGCTTGTAGAGTCGATATATTCACTATTAAACAATTAAATTTACAATTCACTAAATTAATCATTAAAAATTGGTTATCAACTTTAGTCACAGCTTAACCAATTTAGGGTAATTAAATTGATGTGATTACATCATAATTTAATTTGCTAAATTATTTTTAACCAATTCAAATTATTATTCAACAATTATAGTCCAATTAACTGGTAATTATCGAAGCAAAGTCGGAAAAATCGGATATCAAATTTTACCCAATTTTCGCACAGTGTCACGCAAGCTTTTCCTCCAATTTCGGCTACCTCCAGCGGCGGTACTGGCGGTGACCGGCCCCTCACCTTCGACCAGGTGAGGGGAAGAGATTCGGTGTATGGCTTCGTCCAATTTGTTGTAGAACCAAAGAAATCGAACCAAAAATGCTCAAACCCTAGTCTGTGCGAGTTCGTCCGTTCCAGGTCAAAATTGAAGCACTTTTCGAACACCAAAATTCAATTATCTGGTATGGAAAGTTTTGCCTCTGAGTTTTGAACACGATGGTAGGTTGGTCTACTCAAGAGGTGGTCGAACGGCGGGGAACGGAACTGATTTACACGCTGTGGTCGGTGGTCGCGCTGAAACTGTGTGTTTTCGCACGTTTTAGTGCGTTTTCCGCGATCTGTGTGTGTTTTTACGCGTTTTACTATGTGTTTTACGTCCTACACTGATATATATATTAATTCCCGACCAATTATGAACATCGGGATGTCACCGGTGTACTGGTGCATGTACATTGCATGTACACTTCACACCTGACTTCGTGTCCCTACTTCAATCACAAAATGAAATCTATCATTTTAATACAAATTTTATATGTACTAAATTAATTTAACAAAATGAAATGTAATTAACGTTAATCGAACATCGGGGCATTACAAATGAATTAAATTCTAAACATTTTAAAATTTAATTCTAAGTTAATAAAACTGTAAAATAAAATAACGGAAATTATCGCACGGACATCACATGTCTCGGACCCCGCGCACGAGAGGGGCGTTGTCGCCCGCCCCTCCTTGTGGACTGTCGCCCGCCCACATATGGGGCGGTATCCCACCCCTCCTTGGGCGGTCGTCCGGTTTGCGAACCCTGTTCACTCGACTTTCGAGATATGGTCGCCTGCCTTGCATGCTACGTTCGCCCGACTATCGAGCTACGTTCACCCGCCTTGCTACATCAGTCGCGCGCACACATGTATCTAATACATAAAATTCATCAATATATCATATATATTTTTTACGATGATTTCCACAAGCTTATTATAACATATCATATATGTTCTTACAGTTTCTAATTAGCATGAAAGCAATAACTCATAATCTGATAAAACTATTTATCATGCAACCCCGATATGAGCTTCGTACACGGCTCTGATACCACTGTAAGGAATCCAAGAATCATAGTACTCAGCGGAATAAAACAAATTTCGATTCCAACCATGGACATATACGGGTGTTCATATCGGGTGTCAAGAATTATACATTTGATGCGTGTTTGATGCAGTGTATCCTCCGAGCAACACGTCCTCGAGTCAGGAGCAAAACTTTTGTAGTTTTGCCTCTACGGTATCCACACGATCAAATCGATGAAGGTATGTTGAAGAACAAGTTGCTAGACTTGATCTTCAACCGTGAAAGGGATGAGCGCCCTAACAAAGTGACGGCTGTGGCTTTTGCTAGGTTTAGCTTTTAGTTAATCTCATTAACGAGTAAAACTTAACCTATATGCATGTCAGTATATATAGATAAATAATAGGCGGCTAGTATAGGGTTTTCTAAAAACCATTTAAGCCCAATCAATATTTATCTGTATAATGCATATTCAAATATATATCTTCATATATAATCGTCCCATAATAATATAACATATTATTATTATATGATTTGGACTCTTCCTAATCAACTTAATTCATCCAATGAATTATATCTCCCTTTACCGATTTAATCTTTTGTGCGACCCGTTAGGATCTTGCAACGTTGGCAGTGATATAAAATCTCATTTTATGTCACAAGCAAAGAGCGGTATCTACCAACACATCAAGGCTACCCAAGTTACAAGAATATCATTGACTCGGGATAACCTATGGCATGTGATAATATTCACCATGTAACTTAATCCATTTGTCCTATATGTTTAGATTAAACACGAGTCATGGAATAGTCATACTCGTATAGTTCCATATTTTTATTTCTTGATCCCAAGTAGACTAGAATAAACGAATAAGCTCGATATCACATATCGACTCATTCGAGCATGGCCATGCATTTTAGTCTCACTTGATCAAGGGCCCAAACACTTCTCCTGTTATATAGGAGGGACAAATCCTATCTTGATCACTCAACATCCCTCTACATAATTCGTGGTGTATCCAATGATTGTCTTTATAGTTTACCCTGTTACAGGTAACGTTTGACAATATCAAGATACACGACTCCTTATGTTGGGATCTCTGGTGATTTCAAGTTGTAAGGATTACATACATTATTATCACTATGAGAATTGCTTATGACATTCATATAACTATCCATGTAGCATTCTCATGGTGGGTCTGTCCAGTACATTATTCTCTAACATGCACCTATGTGTTGATTTGATATCTCATATCCATGAACAATTCATCAATCAATACATACTAGTCTCAATGCATTATCATTATCCTAATTCATGATAATACTTGACTATGGACAATCTTTAAGAATAATACAATATTATTCTAAGGACATTAACATATATATATATTCATATTACACAGATACTGGAATAGTATATAATAATGAATTGCCTTTATAAATTCATATTACATTTTATGCCAAAGTCAATCATCTAATGAGTTCTCTTAGGGCATATCCCAACAAACACAACTTCAAATTAATGCTCAAACTGGATCTAATTTTGTTTTAACACCCGCTATAAACCGGAATGCACTTTTTCGTTTAATTGTTAGATGTGAACTTGCTTTCTTGTTTGCCGAGCGTGATGGTTTTGTTGAATATAATTCTTTAGTCCAACCTCTTATTAAAAATATTTCGAGACACACTTTAAAAAGAATTTGTATGAATGTTTATGTTGAATATCGACAATCTTTAATTAACCATATTTCATCTTTAAACTGTAGATTTAGTTTAGCTACTGATATTTGGACAAACATTCAACAATTATCATTTCTTGTTATTACATGTCATTGGATATATGATAATTGGTGCATGCAAAAATGAATATTGTCACTTGATGCATTACGTGTATCACATACAGGAGCTACAATTGCTAAATTTATTCATAATACTTGTAAATTTTATGGAATTGCTGATAAAATATTTTCTATTACACTTGATAATGCATCTAATAATACAACGGCAATACGTGATCTAAAAATACTATTAAAACCAATGCTTGAAGGTGTTTTTTTCCATGTTAGATGTACATGTCATATAATTAACTTATCTGTAAAAGTTGGCTATGAAGATATAGATTGTTATTGCCAAACTAAAAAAATTATGTCAATGGTTAAGACAATCTAGAATTAAACGTGACCGGAAACATATGTGTGCTAGTCAAAGTATTAGGTATACTATTTTTCCACCACCCATTGAAACTCGGTGGAATTCTTTGCATCGCATGTTAGCTGCTATGTTACTTTATCAGGAAGCTTTAACTTCTTTCTATAATAGCTATCAAATGCCTGACAGCGATGATAGTATTTTGTTGACTACTAATGATTGGGAATTTGTTACTAGATGTACTGCTTTGTTATCCACCTTTAAAGATGCAACTGAACGTCTTTCCGGTGTTTTTTATCCTACTTCACATTATTTTCTTCCACTTGTATTTAACATGTTTTATAAATTTATTGATTGTAGAGAAGATGAGGATTTGGCTGAATTTGTTAAACTAATGGAGATAAAATTTAAAAAATATTGGAAAAATATACCACATGTGCATTGCGTGTTTACTTTTTTAGATCCTAGTCAAGGCATCGCCTCCTTTGATGCTTTTTTTGAATATTACCAAAAAAATTTGGATGAGGATGTCGACGATCAAAAGATGTCAATCACACATTTTCTCCAAAACATGTTTGCTTTGTATCATTTTGAACAGGTACAAGAATAATCATCACAAAGAGTAGCGGAGCAAGAAGACACTACTCAATCAAGAAGTTCAGGGATTAATTTGATGAGAAGTATAGGGAGAAAAAAGTTGAGAGGAAGCGAATCGGCAACAACCACGTCGAATGAGTTACAGTTCTTTTTGGGTCAAAATTTCCTAACAGATGAGACTTTTGACGTCTTGGAATGGTGGAAGGCAAACGTTCAACAATATCCTATCTTAGCCAAAATGGCTAGAGATGTTTTTGCTGTTCAAACATCTAGTGTCGCATCTGAGTCAGCGTTCTCAACTTGTGGCCGAATAATTGGAGACCAGAGAACTTCTCTTAAAGCAGATTCATTATACATACTAACATCGCTCAAATATTGGTTCGATGCTGAGCGAAGAAATACAAATGAAGGAGGAGTTGGCGAGTTCGGCAACCAAAGTTCCGAAGAAGAAGAAGAATTTGCCAAGACAATTTAATAAATTATGATGAATAATGTATTTCCTTTTTAAGTAAATTTTAAATGTTTATTATTTTACCTTATGAACTTTTCGAATTCAATAAACTATTTGTTTTTTCATTACAATTCATCTATTATTTCATCAATAAATTTGTTATTTTCGAAATATTGGCAAAAAAATTTTAAAAAAAAAAACCAAAGGACTGATAGGTTCCGGTTTGGAACCGGTCCAAACCGGAACCTGTCCAAACCGAAACCGGTCCAGTCCATAACAACGGACCAACGGACCGGAGCAGTTCCATGGCGTTTGCCGGCTACCGGATTGAACTAGTTCCGACCGTTATGGAACCGGGACCAGTGTAATCCGGTCCGAATCCGGTCCGGTCCGGTCCGGTCCATGAACACCTTGATATGCAATGCATAAACCATTCTTTTTTCCATAAAGCTCAAAATGGGACACTAAGGATTGATAGACTATGTAAGCTTGAAAGGCTCAAACGTTCCAAAAATCGCCTAGATCATTTCCAAATCAAGTTCATAGCTATAAAATTTCGCCTCAAAATTTCATCATCAAATAGGTTCTAGGGTACACTAAGATGCTCAAGATAAATCGTCAAGTTCACAACAATTATCACATATTCAACATGCAATCCACAAGATCATGACTCAATGTGATCAAAGTATTCCTCATCTTTAACATATTAACTCACATACAAGTTCAACGATTTTCAAGACTCAAGTCGACATGAAAGATGAGATCAATGTCATCATGGAACAATAGCCACTACTATGATTCATTATTTTCTCAAATTATGAACTCATATAAAAAAATAAACATTTTCGTTGGTGCTCAAGAAACGACAATCAATCTACCATAATCAGCTCGCAAAACTAGAAACGGTAACAACATGCAACAGTGATAACCTACACCCCAGAACTTAAATATTGCATTGTCCTCAAGCAAATACCTGTGATAACGACCGTCAGTGGTCGTTGTCCACCTCCTCATTAGCTAGTGAGAAAGATGGTTAGAAAGCATGAACAGCGCACATGGAGTCACTTACAAAAAAAAATCAAAATAAAAATCAAAATGCAAAACAACTATGGAATTCAAAACGAAGATAAGAGATAAGAAATAGTTCTTGATTTATAGTCTCAAGCTGGACTTTTTACCATTCTCCTCAAGTATCAAAAGGGGCAGTGGTGCACGAATTTCCGTCATCCACGTGGTAGTGTCTCAACCATTTTTCTTTTACCGTGAACAAGCCCCCTTTCTCATTTCTCACCTTTATAGTATCGGTTGGTAAAATATTTACCACTTTGAAAGGTACAGTCCATGGTAAGTTCGTCTTCCTTGGAAACAGTCGTAATTTGACTCTATTCATTAAGACCATGTCTCCCTCACAGATTCACCTCCTTTGGGATGAGATTGTGATATGATCATTACTTTCTTCTTGCCATTGTTCGTGTCCATTTTGCTTCCAAGATCAGCCTCCATCTTCTCCTTGCAATTATTTTGCATCATATTAATAGGAAGAATATCAATCCTATGAACTTTAAAACACATTTGCTCTGTGTGTGAATGTGTCAAATTTTAAAACATATTAAAAGTAATTTGATCATTGAATGTGTCAAATTTTAAAACATATTAAAAGTAATTTGATCATTTCCTACACGGAGGATCAACTTTCCTTCTTGAAAGGCTGTCAGTGTTCTTCACGTTGCTAGGAATGGTCTTCCTAGGATCAATGGCATCTCAGCATCTTCCTTCATGTCCAAAACAATAAAATCCACCGTAATGGTGGTTTTATCAACCTTGAATGGCACATCCTCCATGATCCCTTGTGGGTATTTGATGGACTTGTCCGCCATCTGCAATGACACCCTCGTCGGTTTTGGCTCTCCTAAACCCAACTTCCTATAAACAGACAAAGGCATCAGATTCACACTTGCACCCAAATCACACAAAGATTTATGAAATGAAGTAGAATTAATTTTGCAAGGTATTGTAAGACTCCCTTGATCCTTTAGTTTTGGAGGTAAATCGTTTTGAATGACAGCAGAACACTCCCCAGCTAAATTTATAGTCTCATGATCTCCCAATTTCTAAGTTTGACAGTATCTCCTTTAAAAACTTAGCATAATTCGTCAATTGTCGTATAGCATCAATAAAAAGCATATCAATATGGAGATTCTTAATCAAATCAAGAAACTTAGCAAAGTAGCATCTAAATTTGCTCTTTTATATGCAGCGGGAAATGGGAGTGAGATATGTACCTTAGCAGGTGGTGTGATGGGTGTAGTGGTCTCAGGAGACTTACCTATGTCGCGTGGTTGATCCCTCTTTTTCTCAACCAACTCGTCCTCATGCTCTTTTCTTGCATCATTCTCTCTATCAGTATCTGCAGCAACCTCCTTTCCACTCCTCAGTGTTATGTCATGGAATTGCTCCCTTGGATTCTTCTCGGTGTCATTGGGCAATGTTCCTTGAGCTCGTACATCCAATATGGTTGCTAGCTGCGCCACTTGTGCTTCCAAATTCTTTATCGACGCCTCTTGATTTTGGATCTTGTTTCCGCCGATGTGATGAATTTTTCATTATCTCCTCCATGCTTAGCTTTGGTGTGTATCTCGGTGGTGGTTGTGGGTTCATCACAATTTGTTGACTGACCCATGGCAAGTTCGGATGGTTCCACGATCCCGAATTGTATGCATTGGAGTAGGGGTTGTTGGGTGGTGGCATGTTTCCTACATAATTAACAGCTTCATTAATTTGAACAAATGATTTACCTTCTTGGCATTCAACGGTCCGGTGATTGCCTCCGCATAAGCCACAAATATCACTTGAGCTTGCATCACTGTCATGCTCATGATGTCTAGTCTTTTGTTTAATGCCTCACTTTGAGCGGCCAAGACAGTGATGTCGCCTACTTGATGAATTCCACCTTGCTACTTTGGCACGTTCCTTTCAGATTGTCAATGATAGCTATTGGTAGCCATTTCTTCCAACAATCCATAGGCCGCTTCAGGTGTCTTCCTCATGATTGTACCTCTTGATGCTGCATTAAGCATAAAACAGATAGTAGAAAATAAGCATTTATAAAAAGTTTGTACTGCAGCCAGACAGGAAGACCGTGATGTGGGCATCTCCTCAGTAAGTCCTTAAAGAGTTCCCACGCCTCGTACAATGTCTCTGTGTCATGTTGCACAAAGGTGGTGATATCATTGTGCATCTTGGCAGTCTTGGATGGTGGGAAATATTTTGACAGGAACATTTGCACCATTCCATCCCATGTAGTGATTGACCTGTAGGCAATGATTACAACCATACTTTAGCTTTATCTTTTAAAGAAAAAGGAAATAACTGTAACCTGATGGCGTCGTTAGTAACGCCATTGTGCTTGAAAGTGCTGCAAATCTCCAAGATGTTGGAGATAAGAGCACTGGATCATCAATAGTTGCTCCCCCAAACTGGACTGATTGCTAGATCATTTGAATGATAGTAGGCTTGATCTCAAAGTTGTTAGCCTGGATGCTTGGTCTAGTGATGTTAGACAATGATCCTTGGTAGGAAGGTTATGCATAGTCCATAAGTGACCGCAAGACAGGTACATCATCGTTCCTCTATTCCTCATCTCCGTATCTTCTTTGGTTGTTCTCGGTCATTGCTCGAGCCTCTCGTAGTCTCATAAGAAAAATCTTCTCAATTTTCGGATCAATTGGCTCAAGTGTAGTTTTGCTACTCCTTAGCATGCAACAAGAACAATCACATGCAAAAATCAACCAAACCAAAGCAGACTAGCAGTAGTGAAGTAAAGAAAATCGAAAAACAGAAACAAAATAATAAAAAATGGTTAAATTACAGTCACCTAATCTCATCATATTACTTTAAACTAGTCCCTGGCAACGGCGCCAAAAACTTGATTACGATTTATTTAAACAATAATTCTCCGTGTAGCGCGATTATACCGCAAGTGCATGGTGTCAAGTTTCAGTATAGTAGAATAAAGTAGGATGTCGTACCCACAGGGACTAGTAAGCAAGTACCAAACTCAACTAGCTTAACTGTATTTAACCCTGATTATTAATGAATATTTAAATTAAATAAATTAACCCAGAACAATAATTCCAACACAATCAAGCAATAAATAGTGTAGAAAATCAGTGGAGACAATTATCAAGACATCGGTTCACTGATAGGCTTGGATTTTGAGTGTTTTTAACTGTGATTTATTCCCATTTTCTGTACTTTTTCCTGGATGATATTATGCTTTTTGGTGTTTATTCATTTGTTTCAGGAAATTAGATCAGAAGTGGAAGAAATGAGCTAATGAGAAGATAACGGGCGAAATCGAGGCATAAAAGATGATGAAAATGTAGAAGATGGTTTCTTCAGATCTCGATCGATCGAGAGTTATTCTCGATCGATCGAGCCAGCCAGTAGCAAGACTCAGAATTTTCGAAGGCTCGATCGATCGGTAGAAATATCGATCGATCGAGCGAGGCAGTAACTTCAGCAACAATTTTTGAGAAATCTCGATCGATCGGTGAAATTCCCGATCGATCGAGCGAGGCAGTAAGTTCCAAAAGCTGGCGTGAACAGTGCACCGATCGATCGGTGAAATTCTCGATCGATCGAGACGCGAGATCTGAAGATTTTATTTTCCTATTTTATCGAGATTTTTGGAGGGCTTTTTAAGGGGACTCTCTTCCACAGAATGAGGAGGAATTTTGGAGACAATATATCAGACTTTTTAGGTCAAGAGCAGCCGCCCTAGCCGCCGCCCAACGCCGGAAGAAGGAGATCCAATCTCCGTTCTTCGTCCAAAGTCGAGCTTATCCGTTCCGGAGTGCAAGGAAGGAACAAGAGAAGAAATCACGGTGCAACGCACGGATTCATCCATCGTTTATCGTATTTCTGAACTTAATTTATTTGATTTTCAATTTTCATTTGTTGTTTTTAAGGTCGAGAGACAAGAAAACTCATCTGTTATTGATTTGAATTAAAATTGGTTTATATTATTGAAGTTTTAGTTCGTTGTGTTTGATATTATTGATTCATTGATATTTGCGCGCATTGATATTTATTGTTCCTAAATTAATTGCATGTGTAGATCAGAGTCTAGCTAGCTTTGATTGAATTTGAGGGTTACAGCCGAGATCGAGAGATAACGCTGTAACACGCTCCATTAATTTATGATGTATGTTACGATTGAGATCGAGAGATGATATCGCATACGTGAGAACTTGAAATCGAAAGATTTAGAGTTAATAGGTTTTGATAATTTAAGCAACTTTGAATTAGTAAATAGGTGCACGAGAGTGACTTGTTCTAATTTATTGTTAGTTTCGTTACAGCTCGAGAGAGTGTATCGAATAATCATGAAAACCTTTCACCTTTAAAATCAATTGGTTAATAAAGTGAGAATTCCATTGAATCATTAGAGATAACATAATTGAACGACGAACTTGGTAATTTTCTCGAGTCACTTACCTTTGCATTTCCGGAACCATTCTTGTCATTATTTCTCGTTTAATTTTGTTCTTTAGTTTAATTTAGTGTTAGTTTATCAAACTCCTTTAATCGTAGGCTAAATATAATTTGATTGATCTTATTTGGTACTTATACGTTAGTCCCTGTGGATTCGACAACCTTTACTTAATTTTCACTATACTAAAACTTGACACCGTGCACTTGCGGTAGAATCGCTTCAACCCATACACTGAAAAATAATTGTTTAAAAATAAAAGCGGTCATTCACCCATGTAATCCTCATAATTCTTTTATTAGTTGTGATTTAAAATCTTACGTTCTAAGGTGATGAGTTTTCCTAAGTCATCCATACTATAGTCAAGCTATATTGAACCTAATATTGAGATGCAACAAGTCAATGGTCATGCACTTATTTAACACTCAATATTGCATGAAGATCTATGAAAACTAATAGCCTTCGATTTCGGTAAATCTATTGCTATCACATGGGTGTTTGATTTTACTTGGTCAGTCTCAATCTAAACCCACGGCTTAATTTATAATGTCGTATTGCAATATCGTATGGTCAAGTCAATCGCAACATAAATAAGCATTCAAGGGTGATCAATCTCTCAGAAGCATGAAGAACACTAAATTACGCACATAAAATTGTAAGATTAATCAAAAACCATTATTTGAATCATGGGTACAAAACATCATGGGTTCAAAACATGGGATCCCCTAGTCTTGATAACAAAACTTAGCCAACAATCATGCCCAAATAATAATGAAAAATCATGTCTTGCAACAAGTTCAACATTAAAATATGAAAATAACTAAGAACAAAGTTTAGAAATACTAAATAAGGATAGAAGATGACTCCTTGCGTTGCTGTGTTGTCACGTCTCTCCCAATGTATCTCTTCTTCAATGGCTTGGAGTGTATAGGGTTGGAGGCTCTCTTCTAGATCTGAAATCTGATGTCAAAAGTCTCTAAAATTCTTGTGTTTTTGGTCTTTAAATAGTGGAGGATATGTAAAGAAGTGTCCTCGTCGACTCAAACTCTAAAAGAAAAGATTTTCCAAAATTCAGCATCGGGCGATAGATCGCCAACTTCTCGCGATCGATCGCGAGCTTCTAATTTTTATTTTTTCAGTGTAGGAACCTCGGCGATTGATTGATGCTTTCCCTGCGATCGATAGCGAGTTCTTAAACTTTGTTGCCCAAGTCACGCTCCTCGGCGATCGATCGGCACATTGATGAAGATCGATTGCTGATTAAAATCTTCTAAGTTGTGATTGTTTCCTTCCTTCAATGTGTTCGCTCGGTATGGTCATTTTTCATCATTTTTAGCTCAATTCATCCACTTCTATGTACTTAGACTTATATTCCTGGAATTTACAAAAATAACACAAAAGCGCATAATATCGTCCAAGAATCATAATAAAACGCTTATCATTTCATAGCAAAATAAGTGTAAAAACCACACTTATCAATCCGCCGGGGAACCGGATATGCTTTAATTCATACTATTTAATTCATTTATAGGATGTTTAGAATTATTACTCAAGACTTTAGTCATGGATTGATAGCCGATCTTGTCCCATATTAAATGCTTCGGTTGATCGCGAACCTCCAAAATCCGGTCCACAAACCTCCCAGTTCTACCTCGATATTATTGGCACTCGGCAATAATTCAATTAGGCAAACAAGATTTCTAATATCATTATGAAACCGCGGTTGCAATGAAATATAGATTGTTCAATTGGCACGAAGAAAATGAAGCAAAAATTTGCTCCTTATTAAAAAAAAAAAAACAAACGGTCTTGTTGCAATACAGTAGAGAAGAAGTTTTTCAATCTCATTTTTTTTTTCAGTGGTCGAATTTATTTATTTATTTAAAAAACCCACGACTTTATTGCAATATAGGAGAGAAGAAGTTTTTCAATCTCATTATTTTTCTTCTCAGCGGTCGAATGCACACCGAGAAAGAAAACTCAGTTTCTTTTCTTTTTCTCTTCTGAAAAAATGTGCACTACGAAAGGAAACCCCTCTTCTTATTTAATCTCTTGTATGGTAAATTTTATCATCAAATGTGTCAAAGACCAGATCCACTAAATAAGGATCTAGGCTCGACTCTCATTTATGAAAAATGAATTCATCAACATGTATGACTAATACATTATACTCGATTTTGATTCTATTTTATTTTTTAAAAATTTTTAATTTCAGCTCGCCCCCACGAGAAATTAATATATAAACTATATACAAATTTTAATTCCAGAAAAATAAATCGAATTTATTTTTCACGACGAGCGTGACGAGCTCATTATTACTACTGTAATATCATATTTTTTAATTTCTCGTTACTTTTACGAAAATGGTAATTTTCCCAAAAATGACAACTTTCCAAAAATGGTAAATTTGCCAAAATGGTAAATTTACTCAATTTTCATGCCAATTATAAAATCAGCTTAAAACCTCTATTATGAGTTTGAACACTTAATCATATTAAGTTTCACATTATTAAATTCAACTTCTTGAATTTAATTATCTTGTTAAATGCTTAATAATTCTTTTTCATTAAATTCAACTCCTTTAATTTAACTATCATGTTAGGGTTCGACCTCGACGGTATTTGTGTGCCCTTAATTTAACTTTGCTCTTTTGCGGGCATACACTTACATGCCCCTATCGATCACTTAAAAACTTTAATATCGATAGCCAAAATCTTATTTTGGTTTAACCTAATGAATCATGATTAGCGCCTATCAACAACGTGTCACGATCCCCAAGATATAAACTGGTAGTGCCTGCAAGAACCTTAAGTTACAGTTAGTGTACAATACAATCCTTTCAACTCATATGTCCCGCTCAGATCTTGGGGTATTGGTCAATCGAGACCCCAATATAAATCCAATAACTATGTGCATGTTTCAAAGATCAAAACTGATCCATATGTAACTAGATGAACTCTTTTCTTAAAACATAGATATTGCTCTGGCCAAAGACTCCTTCGGCTATTAACTTGATAGAACACATAGGACATCCACGCACATATACGAGTGGTGAATCCCCAACAACAATGCACAAGCTCCTATTTGACTTACATCAACACCGAACATTGCCACCTTTATGACCCTCTTGGGGAAAACAAGTCAAAGTGCAGTGATCATCGAATAGAGCTACAGTGGTGTTTTGGGTCATGGGGATTAATGGTGTACAACTGCAACTACAAATTATCTACTCGATCAGTGGGAAACACTTAGAGAATTTAGGGTGAGGTTTGTTCAGTGAACTCATCCTATTAGCACATAATCATATGTGCAGATGTCTATACATCAGTGCTGATGAAACACAACAACGACACATCATGAATACTAGCCTCGAGTGAACAATGTATGTATCCTTCTTATGATGCTGCTCATTGACCAGGAACAAGTTTAGAGATTACAGTGACTGGTGAATGTATTTCATGATTGACAACACTTGTACAACCACATTCCAATGGATTATAGTAACCTTAAGGTCTTTATCTATGTATCTTGCATGGGTATATAGATAAAGAGTGCCATAAAAAAATATCATTAACTGAATAAAGCATGGTTTACATAAAGTTGTACAAATCTCATAGACAACGGTTGGCTTGTAGGGCACATACTCTAACATAGAATCTCCTAGAGTCTTGTATATCGACGCCTATGAGCCTATGTTTCTGTACAAAAGTCTGCAATTGGCCTAACAGGCACCCCATGCGCCTAAAAAGTGGCGCCTAAGTGATTGGTCTTCTGTCTGGTGCACTACTGTTTAGTATTTTGACCATAACTTTCTCATATGATCTTCGAATAAACGAATTAGATGTCCAAGCGAAGATAATAAAATATCTAAAACTTTTTGTTGACCACATTTCCAAATTATGGCTCAAACATGAAGAAAACCAAGGATAAAGAAGTGACACTTGTCTTGGTTTCCGGTGTTCTCTTTTCTTCAACTTTCTTCCTTCTTCAATCATTTTAGCTCAATTTCTTCATCATTTCCTACATATGACAAAATGTATGATTATGAACTATAAACATCAAGTTAACCATTAAATCATGCCTAATCATCGCCGATGGATCGTTGAGTTAGGTCGCGACGAGGACGTCGAGTTCTAAAGGAGGGGTGATTGCAATACATTTGTTCCATATTGTTTGTTGATGAAAATTTAAAGTGGTTTATAAAGGCTTACAATGGACTATTATAGCAACTTGGGTTAACCATTTTTGTAGAACGATGACGGATACGATGTAGTTGCTATAGGAGCCCATTGTGCATTAGCATTTGCGCGGGCCCGGGCCCGGGGCGTGAACTATTGTCTTGTACTTTATTGAGATTCAACCACAGACTTAATAAGTTTGTCGTTAGCCATAAAATTTGATTTGAGCTTGTTTTTATTCAACTCCCCTTCTAAACTCAACTATGATCCTAACAAATGGTATCAGAGCATGTTTTCTCAATATTTAAAATACTCGAATTGATGGCATCATTAAACAAGATTCATATGTTTTCCAAAGAGGATTATGATGATTGGAGAGTTTGCATACTGGCACATCTGGCAGCCCAAGATGATGACATGTGGTATGTCATCATTGAAGGTCCACTGAAAATTCTAAAGGCCAACACTGACTTTGCTGTTGCAGGAGGAGCTCCCCAAATGGTTGAAAAACCAATAGCGGAGTGGGTTAAGGAGGACAAAAGAAAGCAAATATAGACAATGGCTAAAGATATTCTGTTCAAAATACTAGACAAGAATATGTTCAGTAAAATAAAGATGTGTTCATCCAGAAAGGAAATATGGGAAAAGCTTGTTTAGCTATGTGAATGTAATGACCAAACCAAGGAGAATAAGCTTACTGTTGCTCTCCAGAAGTTTGAAAATATTAAGATGAAGCCAAGATAAACTCTAAATGAATTTGATGAAATGTTCACTGCCATAGTAAATGAGCTTAATTTTCTTGGAGAGCACCCAAATAAAGAACTGGCATTAAAAGTGATGAGAGGGCTTCCAAGAGAATGAGATCTCAAAACAACCGCTATGAGGGAATCAAATGATCTAAAAATCAATCGACATAATTTGTTTGCTGATCTAAAGGCCTATGATTTTGAGCAGACATTCGTACAGAAAAACTAGGAGCCAGTCAACCAATCAAGGCATTTGTTGCAACAGACTCTCAACCCGTTGTGATTGAGAAAACCTATCAACAGATATGCACTGATGCCATGACAATGGTTGTCAAATAATTTGGAAAGTTTATGAAGAAAAATCATAGAGTATACCAATAATCTCCTAAGAAGTACAATCCCATAGATAAACCAGAAGAAGATGATCGTGTCTGTTTCAACTGTCGCAAGCCAGGTCATTTCATAACTGATTGTATCGAACCAAAAAAAGATGACCAAAAGGATCCTAAAAAGTCCAGAGTTAGATAAGGTCATACAGAAGAGGCAAAGATTAGAAATTTCTTATGCTGAAGAGCATAAAAGCAAACGGGCGGACTCTGATTCATAGAATTTGCTTGTTCCTCCAGCAAGAGTAAGATGAAAACGTCCACTGCCTAATGGCTAATGATGATGATGAGGTAAATGACTTTAATACATTTGAATTTACACATGAAGAATTTACCACAACACTACACGACATGATGAATGAGTACCAAACGCTGTATAAGTCTTTCGAGTAATATAAGACTGAAGAAAACAGCCCACAAAAATAGCAGACTAACAAGATTGACTATGAACAGTCAAGTGAGTTAGAAAGCTTAAGGGCAAGTGCAAATCTACTCGAAAAAGAAAAGGACTTGGTTAAATGTGAGAACCAAAACTTACCAAAGCGGTTCGTGCAAGGAATACATCAGCTGCTAAAAAGGACAAAACATTGGAGTTGCTAAGATCTGCCGGTGACATGACCGAGTTAGGCTACAACGACCATGACAGTAACCATTCTGCTATAAATGCTCAACTATGCCTTAATAAAGACAAGTTATAACAATAAACTATGTTAAATCCAACACAGTATATGATCTCATTGAGTCTGAAATAGAACTTGTTAAGCCAATGTATCTTAAGGAAAATGCATCACATAAAAGTATATGCAATGTTGAGCTAGTAGAGAAGCCCAAACCAGTATACAGGTCTACTGGTTATACGACTCAGAGGCAAACCCTAGCTGGTATCACAATTGTATGCCTGTCCAAAAAATATGCAGGCTTCTTAACAGAAATCAAAGACCAAGACAACATGCATACACTCCTTATCGCACATATTATAATAAACCACAATCATATTATTCTGCACACACATTTCAGGACACATACAAAGCCCGTAAAGTGAGGATCATTCGAGTGTTGGTCCGAAAGGACTAATCTCATCTAAGCCCAAGTAGGATTGAGTACCAATATTTGTTTTTCACTTTAATTGCAGAGATCTATGAGCCAACATATCCATAACTCAGAGTGGTTCTTGGACAATAGGTGTTCTAGACACATGATGAGGAATGAATGTCTACTATCTGAGTTAATAGACTTTACTGGAGCAAGAATAACATTTGGTGACAACGCAAAAGGTAAAACCATGGGTAAGGGTAAAATTATCCACGGTAACATTATTATTAGAGACGTGCTACTTGTTGAAAATTTGTGTTATAATTTGATTAGCATCAGTCAATTTTGTGATAATGATCACTCAGCGGAGTTCAATCAACACATATGCACTATTAAGTCTACCGACGGTAGTGTACTGCTGTAGGTAGAAGGCAACAAAATATTTACAAAATTGATTGGAATTTTGATCAACCAGCATCACCTACTTGCTTTGCTGTCTTAAATACTTCCAAAAATTGGCTTTGGAACAACTGATTGAGCCACTTAAATTTTAAACTATTGACAATCTGTGTAAGCAAGATCTTGTAGAAGGCTTTGGCACAAGGTTATTGCTTTGCATCCTGCAAAGTTCATCAACACAAAGTATCTTTTAACCCACAGGAACCGACTAAATCAGCCAGTGGGGAAGGAGCCCCCTCCAAGAAGTCAGTCTCTAAGAGGAAGAAGCCTCAGGTGGTTAGTGTCGGAGCAAACAACTTCAGAATATGCTGAGTCAGCTCCTCCACCACCAAAGAAGGTGAAGACAACAAAGGGAAGAGCTGCGGCTTCCAAGAACACAAAATTTATCAATGATATTTCAGAGGGTGTGGTGATATCCACTACTCCTAATTTTATTTTTGTGTCAGCCTCTACTGAAGTATCTCCCTCCGAGGTAGTGGTTGTTATTTCTACCATGCCAGATACATCAGAGGCTATGTCTACTAATCTACCTACAACCATCCTCACCATCGCCGACGTTGTACCCACATTAATTGTTTCCACGTCTACTGCAGTTTTGCCGTATGTTACATCTCCAGCTTTTTCCACTGTTGTATCCACTGATGGTACCCCATCCGTTGATGTGTCCACTATTGCAGTACCCTCTGTTATGTTTATTGCTGCGATATCTACCTTTGTGGCGACTCCAGCACACTCTACCTCTCCATCACTCCATACAGGGTCCTTCAGGCGGAGTCTCAAGAAGCCCAAGATTGGATGTATCTACTGTCAACCTTTACCAATTGTTTCTGGTGTAAAGGCAAAGAAATTTGGAGACAATCAACTCTATAGTTGACACAGAGATAAACTTGGTCAATGACCGTGTTGAAGTCTATGTATAGAATAAAATGCAAATTTTTTTATGAATAGGCACAACTTTGCAAACGACTCCGCCTCAGAAACTTCGGAGTCATTCTGAAAAAGTCAACAAAATCAAAAAATAGCATCTAGAAATTGTTTCAAACTGAGGAAGTGCCTGAAGGGCTGGAAAGAATATAGATCTACCAGCTACTGCATTCTATTAGAGGACTAGACAAACTAGTTAAGTCCAGGAGAGAAGGTTTGATCCTCTTTCAAAGACTTCTATTAATGATGCAGCCATGTTGAGACACTTAGAGGCTCGGCTCAATTTCCTACACAAAACTTTACATCACGTCAAAGTCATGTTGGGAATACACTCTACTTACAACACTTTGAAGGAGGTAGTAGCCATCCCTTCTGATGAGGAGATAACTGAAGAGGAACCAGGCGCTGAGTCTCCTCCTCTCTACCAGTTTACAGAGGACCAGACAGTAGAGGTCACTAATGTGGGGTCCTCGTTACTTAATTTATTATGTATCAAGTTAACATACATATGTGAGTCTGAATTAAGTAAGAACATGCACTGAGTTAGAGAATCTTACTAGTTAAGTTGTTACAGATGTACCAAATCCCTAGTACAAAAACCAACTAACTGTTTCTACATATACATGACATATAAAATTAACAACCTAAGCCAGTACAACTCCTATGCAGTGGTTCACCTCGCAGCGGAATAAGACTCACGATTCCACGTCTATGCAATCCTTCAGAAACATTCACAAAACGTGAGTATAGATAAACAACTATCTCAGTGCAATATTAAAACACAATATCAATAACAATGATAAAGCACAATAAATCATCTAATGTGAATGTTCTGTATCATGCATACACAAATGCACCATGTCATGACATGTCTCAACAAGTACCCTATTATCACGAGACTAAAATGATATGCCTATTCAGCTCAATATGTCAGTGGAACCACCTCACATCTTCATATTAGCAGCACATATCATAGTACCGTCCTCAAATGATAATAGCCAGAGCATATACCCAAAAACCGACGTATGTCTCTATATAGCATAACCGAGCATATACCCAAACCAGGCGTATATCTCTCTGTCACATAACCGAGCATATATCCAAACCAGGCATATATCTCTATGTAACATAACCAAGCATATACCCAATACCAGGCGTATATCTCAAATACATAACCGAGCATATACCCAATACCAGGCGTATATCTCTAACACATGATATCCATGAATGTACAGGCATATGATACTACCAATCATATGATACTAACATAACACAATTCATATGATATCAATCTCATAACATCATCACACAATATCTATACTCTGTACGTCAACACGTACCTGGAAAGCGACACAAACGAGATAAATCAGTCGTCCCTGGCTAATTGCCTCGTTGTCCTGTCCCCTGTGATGGTGCTACAACAATGCCAATAATATATCATGTTATCATAGGCATTAAAATCAAATTCTCAAAAATATAAACATTTTAAGTCTACCGATCGATCGGTCACCCTAGCGATCGATCGGTCCAAACAAGTAACCCTAGCGATCGGTCGGTAAAAAGCTAGCGATCGATCGCTTAACTGTTTGAATTTCTTTAAAATGCTACGGCATTTCACCGATCGATCGGTCGCTTTCAGCGATCGATCGGTACATACACCGCCTTACTTTTCCCCTGTTTTACCGATCGATCGGTACGATCCTAGCGATCGATCGGTCGAAGACAAAATTTTTAAACCATGGCGATTTTCAAGCATATCTTCTTGGTTCTTCTCACACCCCTTATTTCATACCCTAACAACTTGAACACTAAATCACTAGCATCATAGACACAACTTTTCATCATGTTATACTTTCAAAAGATTACTTGAAACTCATAGAAATTCATATACAAGTATTACTCTACATGATTTAAGATGAATATACTAAGCACATGTATCCATCAATTATGATACCAAAGCATGAAATTCTATTTTCCTTACCAAAATATATCTTTGCTTGATGTTCTTGCCAAGCCAACTCCCACAACAAACTCCAAGAGAATGAGAGAAAATGTGTAGAGATTACTAGGTGACTTATGGTGTATTGTGTGAAGACAAGCTGATTATTTAGTTATATCCTATCACCTCCTCATGCACTCCAAATGCAAATACACATTCTCTCCAAATTCATGTAAATGCAAGACACATTAGAAGTCACCTATGTGATTTTATTCATGCATAACATTAATAGTGCTCGGTTCAGCCTGAAACCGAGTCCACATCGTACTGTAATTAATCATAATTACACCATAATCATCTAACATATGTATACGTCATATCGAGGCATGACATTTCTCCCCCACCTATTGAATTTCGTCCTCGAAATTGTATATACATAACATGCATATCATGATACACAACTCAACAATCCTACTATAAGAAGATAGGAAACATGATCATGTATGCAACAGTACAGTACGTATGTACCAACAGTATTATAAAATTGTAAAATCATACCAGAAAACAAATCCGGATACTGTTGCATCATATGCTGCTCCGTCTCCCACGTTGCCTCTTCGACACCCCGTCTGTCCCACTGTACCTTAACCATAGGAATCACTTTATTACGCAACCTGCGTTCAGCTCGATCCAAGATCATAACCAGTCGTTCTTCATACGACACATATGTATCCAACTGTACATCAGGTAACTGTAATACATGACTCGGATCTGGTTCATATTTCCTCAACCGTGAAACATGAAAAACATCATGAATACTACTCAATGCCGGCGGTAGTGCCAAGCGATATGCCAACGTACCAATACGTTGCAACACCTCATATGGACAACATACCGTGGAGACAATTTTCCACGCTTACCAAACCGTACTACACCTTTAAAAGGTGAAAGTTTCAAGAACACACGGTCACCAACTTGAAATTCAAGTGGTCTACGTCGCTTATTGACATACGCAGCCTGTCTATCCTGAGCAGCTTTAAGGTTCAATCTAATTACTTTCACTTTCTCTTCCATGTCATGAATCATATCCGGTCCAGTTAAGGAAGACTGATCCACATCATCCCAATACAATGGCGATCTACATCGTCGCCCATACAAAGCCTCAAATGGTGCCATCTGTATACTAGACTGATAACTGTTGTTATATGAAAATTCCACTAATGGCAACGACTCTTGCCAAGAGGTATCAAACTCTAATACACAGGCACGCAACATATCCTCAAGCGTCTGTATCGTACGCTCTGTTTGTCCATCTGTCTGAGGATGATATGCTGTACTCAACCGCACTTCAGTTCCCAACGCTGTCTGTAACCCTTCCCAGAAATGAGAAGTAAATCTCGGATCCCTATCCGAGACAATGGAAACTGGAATACCATGTAATCTCACTACATGTTGAATGTACAACTGTGCCATTCTCAGATATGTAAACGTCATACAATATGGCACAAAATGAGATACTTTGGTGAGTCGGTCAACAATCACCCAAATAGCATCGCAACCAGAAGACGTCCGTGGTAAATGAGTCACAAAATCCATCGTGATATGTTCCCATTTCCATTGAGGAATTTCCAAACTATGTAATTCACCTCCTGGTCTCTGTCTTTCCGCTTTCACTTGTTGACAGATCAAACACCGTTTCACAAAGCTCAATACATCCTGTTTCATACGTTTCCACCAAAATTGTGTACGTAAATCATGATACATTTTCTTCCCTCCAGGATGTATACTGTATCTACTACAATGAGCACGTTGTAGTAGTTCTTGGCGTAGTCCTAATGAAGCAGGTACTACCCAACAGTTTCTGTATTTCAAAGTTCCATCACTTGTAAGTACAAAGTGAGATGTTTGTCCTTGATTTATCCTTTCCTTCCACTGTTGTACTTCATCATCAGACAGTTGTGCCGTTCTGATTTTCTCAAAAATGTTGGGTTCAACCAACAATGTTGATACCCGTACTGGCACTATTTCCACATCAAAATCATAACCCAAAGTACAACAAGAAGTCATCAATGCGGATAAATGAATCATCTCATCAGTCGTATGATGTACCTTTCGACTCAAGGCATCTGCTGTAAGATTAGCTTTTCCTGGATGATATTCAATCTCACAATCATAATCTTTCAACAGATCCATCCATCTCCTTTGTCTCATATCAACTCCGCTTGAGTGAATAGAAATTTTAGACTCTTATGATCGGTGTATATGGTAAACGACGTACCATATAAATAATGTCGCCATATCTTCAATGCAAAGACAATGGCAGCCAATTCCAGATCATGCACTGGATATCTCATTTCATGTGGCTTCAACTGTCGTGATGCATAAGCCACTACATGTTTGTCCTGCATCAATACACAACCCAAACCAAGTAAAGATGCATCAGTATATAATGCAAACCTGTCATGCTCCGATGGAATGATTAAGACTGGAGCTGTAGTCAAGCGATGTTTTAATTCCTGAAAACTACGCCCACAAGCCTCTGACCATTGAAATGATACTCCCTTCTGTGTCAAATGTGTCAATGGTTTGGCGATCGCTGAAAATCCTTCAACAAACCGTCTATAATATCCAGCCAAACCTAAGAAACTACGAATCTCTGGCACAGAAGTAGGTGCTGACCAATTCAACACTGCTTCCACTTTCTTTGGATCAACTGATATACCTTATTCTGATATTACATGTCCCAAAAAGCCGACACTAGTCAACCAAACTCACACTTACTGAGTTTGGCATACAACTGATGTGTCCTCAACAATTGCAATACCATATGCAAATGTTGAACATGTTCTGCATCACTCCGGGAATAGATCAGTATATCATCGATAAAGACAATGACAAATCGATCAAGGTATTCCTGGAAAACCCGATTCATTAAACTCATAAAAACAGCAGGAGCATTTGTCACTCCAAATGGCATCACCAGAAACTCATAATGTCCATAACGAGTTCTGAATGCTGTCTTCTGTATATATCTTTCCCTCACACGTATTTGATGATATCCTGACCTCAAATCAATCTTAGAATAAATCATTGATCCCTGCAACTGATCAAACAAATCATCAATACGAGGAAGAGGATATTTATTCTTTATGGTTACCTTGTTCAATTGTCGATAGTCAATACATAGTCGCATTGTCCCATCCTTCTTCTTAACAAATAAAACCGGAGCACCCCAAGGCGATACACTAGGACGTATATACCCCTTGTCCAATAAGTCTTGCAATTGAATTTTCAACTCTTTCAATTCAGTTGGTGCCATCCGATAAGGAGCCCGTGAAATTGCAGAAGTACCAGGTATCAAATCAATACCAAATTCCACTTCTCGACTCGGTGGGAATCCAGATATCTCATCTGGAAACACATCCGCATATTCTGCAACCACTGGTATCTCTTCCACTTTCCTTTCTCTTTTCTGTTCAGTTATATCCAGGGCATAAATCAAATAACCCGCATGTCCACGTTCTAACAAACGCGACATTCGGATTGCTGATATCAAAGGAATCCTTGCCCTCGATCCTTGGCCATTGAAATACCATTGATTTCCAGTATCAGACTGAAATCTCACTATCTTCTGACAACAATCCACAACAGATTGATATTTACTCAACGCATCAATTCCGAGGATGCAATCAAAATCTGACATGTCTAACACAATCAAATCAGCATGTAGCCCATACTCAGTCTCAAACTGAATAGCACAATCAGACACACTCTGACAAGTCATCACAGTAGTTCCCATGGGTGTCGAGACATAAAGAGGCATCAACAGTAGAGACGAGCATATATGATACCGACCAATAAATGCTTGTGCAATAAAAGAATGTGATGCACCAGTATCAATCAACAGTAAAGCAGGATAAGTAAACAAAGTACACTTACCCGCTATCACATCATCAGGAGCTGCCTCTGCTTCCTCCCTGTTCAGTGCATACACCTGAGCCCGAGGTGGTCCTGTCCTCTGTCCTCCACCAGACTGTGGTACACTCTGTGGTCTCTGTTGTACTGTAGTCTCTGACATGGGTCCTCTCCTCTGTTGTCCACCCACTTGAGGACAATCACGAATCACATGTCCTGGCCTCCCACAACGGAAACAAACTACTGGATTTAATTGAGGACAATCTCGTTTCAAATGTGGTCCACCACATTTAAAGCATTGCACACCACTGCCACTACTACTACCTTGGAACTGTCCCTTTGCTCTTCGGTCATCCCCTTTCCGTGGTCCAAAACGTTTCCCACTAACTAGATGAAGATGCACCACCTCGTGGTGATTTAAATGATTCTCCTCTAGGTCTCATACTGTCAGATGTAGGTGGTTGGGCTTGTCCAACATCTTTATACACCCCTACAGCAATCTCAGCCATCTCGGCTCTAGTCAACGCTTCTTCATATGATGTAGGGTTATTGGACATTACCCTATCAAATAATTCAGGCCTCAATCCTTTCACAAACTGTCTGATCTTTGCTTTTGTGTGTACAGCGATATGTGGCACATACCGGAGCAAAGAATAATAATGCACAGCATAGCCAGATACTGTCATTGATCCTTGTCTCAAATTTGTAAATTCATCCTCTTTCCTCTGCCTTGCAGTAACAGAGAAATAATGCTCCAAAAACTTCGTTCTAAACACATCCCAGTTAACTGTCTATCCTTGAGCCCTCAACTCAAGTACTGTGCATTTCCACCACATCATAGCTTTCTTAGCTAACTGGAATTCAGCTAAGCGTAACCAAGCAGTCTTGGCACACGGTGCTGACACAAAGATCTGTTCCACAC
Organism: Haberlea rhodopensis; assembly: GCA_907163345.1. NCBI lineage: Eukaryota > Viridiplantae > Streptophyta > Magnoliopsida > Lamiales > Gesneriaceae > Haberlea > Haberlea rhodopensis. The sequence goes on along the minus strand of CAJQUN010000591.1, from coordinate 152,930 downwards.
GTTCCAGCCACTCCTCTGCCAGTTCCCCTGATTCAGTCCCCTCAAACCTGGGTGGCTGATAACTCAGAAACTGCGTCAAAGTCAATTCTCCAAGCAATAATACCTGTTCCACTGGCCCTTGCTCAATCGGTGGTGGTGGCACAGGCGCCATCCTCACACTCGCATTGCCACTCAGGGCATCCCCAATGTCCTCATGATACCCTCTGTCTGTCATAGCTGTAGATCAAGGGTTAACAATAACATTCAAAAGGAATAAACATGTTAGAATAACATCATATTCCACATACTAACATGCTAGTACCATTCGCAAAGTGTTTAGGTAACTCCCTAAGACACTTCCTCTACCCATGTTCACCCCGTTCTCGAACCACTGCTCTGATACCACTAATGTGGGGTCCTCGTTACTTAATTCATTATGTATCAAGTTAACATACATATGTGAGTCTGAATTAAGTAAGGACATGCACTGAGTTAGAGTATCTTACTAGTTAAGTTGTTACAGATGTACCAAATCCCTAGTACAAAAACCAACTAACTGTTTCTACATATACATGACATATAAAATTAACAACCTAAGCCAGTACAACTCCTATGCAGTGGTTCACCTCGCAGCGGAATAAGACTCACGATTCCCACGTCTATGCAATCCTACAGAAACATTCACAAAACGTGAGTATAGATAAACAACTATCTCAGTGCAATATCAAAACACAATATCAATAACAATGATAAAGCACAATAAATCATCTAATGTGAATGTTCTGTATCATGCATACACAAATGCACCATGTCATGACATGTCTCAACAAGTACCCTATTATCACGAGACTAAAATGATATGCCTATTCAGCTCAATATGTCAGTGGAACCACCTCACATCTTCATATTAGCAGCACATATCATAGTACCGTCCTCAAATGAGAATAGCCAGAGCATATACCCAAAAACCGGCGTATGTCTCTATATAGCATAACCGAGCATATACCCAAACCAGGCGTATATCTCTCTGTCACATAACCGAGCATATATCCAAACCAGGCATATATCTCTATGTAACATAACCAAGCATATACCCAATACCAGGCGTATATCTCAAATACATAACCGAGCATATAGCCAATACCAGACGTATATCTCTAACACATGATATCCATGAATGTACAGGCATATGATACTACCAATCATATGATACTAACATAACACAATTCATATGATATCAATCTCATAACATCATCACACAATATCTATACTCTGTACGTCAACACGTACCTGGAAAGCGACACAAACGAGATAAATCAGTCGTCCCTGGCTAATTGCCTCGTTGTCCTGTCCCCTGTGATGGTGCTACAACAATGCCAATAATATATCATGTTATCATAGGCATTAAAATCAAATTCTCAAAAATATAAACATTTTAAGTCTACCGATCGATCGGTCACCCTAGCGATCGATCGGTCCAAACAAGTAACCCTAGCGATCGGTCGGTAAAAAGCTAGCGATCGATCGCTTAACTGTTTGAATTTCTTTAAAATGCTACGGCATTTCACCGATCGATCGGTCGCTTTCAGCGATCGATCGGTACATACACCGCCTTACTTTTCCCCTGTTTTACCGATCGATCGGTACGATCCTAGCGATCGATCGGTCGAAGACAAAATTTTTAAACCATGGCGATTTTCAAGCATATCTTCTTGGTTCTTCTCACACCCCTTATTTCATACCCTAACAACTTGAACACTAAATCACTAGCATCATAGACACAACTTTTCATCATGTTATACTTTCAAAAGATTACTTGAAACTCATAGAAATGCATATACAAGTATTACTCTACATGCTTTAAGATGAATATACTAAGCACATGTATCCATCAATTATAATACCAAAGCATGAAATTCTATTTTCCTTACCAAAATATATCTTTGCTTGATGTTCTTGCCAAGCCAACTCCCACAACAAACTCCAAGAGAATGAGAGAAAATGTGTAGAGATTACTAGGTGACTTATGGTGTATTGTGTGAAGACAAGCTGATTATTTAGTTATATCTTATCACCTCCTCATGCACTCCAAATGCAAATACACATTCTCTCCAAATTCATGTAAATGCAAGACACATTAGAAGTCACCTATGTGATTTTATTCATGCATAACATTAATAGTGCTCGGTTCAGCCCGAAACCGAGTCCACATCGTACTGTAATTAATCATAATTACACCATAATCATCTAACATATGTATACGTCATATCGAGGCATGACAACTAAGTTTACCGAAGCCTCTACAATTGAAACATCTCTACTGCCTCCTCCTCAAGATACTCTTCCACCGCTGCCTGAGGTCAATATTATGAATTTTGAAAATGTAATGTGTCAGATGTCAGGTAGTCGACCGAGGATGCTTCTTTTGCTGAGGAAATGGATGAACCAACCCCCACTTACAAATACCCTAACCATTGTCCTCTCAGCCCCTACCGTTTCATTTATTGACCCTACTGCACAAAGTTCTTTTCTTCCTGATCCAACATTTGCTTCAGTTCTTAACACCTCATGTTTTGAAACCGACCCTGCTGACAAAATTCCTTTAGTATCCAACATGTTTTTTGACCCTACCGTTGTTGAGAAACATACTTTTGAACACCAATTTGTGGTGTCTTCTACTGTCTCTACTGGCAATTGGTTGAGGAAGTTCAAATAAGGGATGTCGCTACGTCTACTGCAATTATTGTTGCTCCCATTACCACTGTGGATATGCAAGAAGATCTGCTGCTAGAGTTTACTGATCAGGAATCAGTAGATATCTCTATTTTTCTGACCTTGCAGATAAATTGTCCGAGATATCTCATTCAGTACTTACTCTGGCCAGTGAGATGAGCAACTTCAAGAAACGAGGAAAGAGATGCTGGAACCTTGATTGGAAATCTTAGGAAGCATGTCAATTTTGAATTTCAACTGTTTCAAAATAATGTCAAAGGTTTATTTGATAAAGTATCAAAGATGCAAGAATTTGTTATTGATTATGTTGTTGAGCTATCATCCAAGATTACCCTAACAAAGCTTGATCTTGGACAAAAGATTGAGACCATGCATGTTGCCTTCTCTGATCAACTGGAAACTATGTAGACATCCTTTGTCTCTCAGCTACATGATAATCATGGGATTATACAACATGTTGGGAAGCGACAACCAACTCAAGCCGCCTCCAGCAGACAGACTACAAGTTCCAGTAGACCTTCTGCCAATAGAGGTCAGCAACCTTAGCAGGACCTCAACAACAACAGAGGTCTCTTACTTCAATACCTCAACCTCCTCACTCCTTTGCACATCCAAAATCTTTTGACAGGACCAGAATGTGGTGGTAACATTGTATTGTCCTCTTTAATATGTTGTCAGACTTCAAATTTTAATTATATTTAGTTAATCTTTCTACCAAATGCATGCATATTTTATATTGGTTCAGATGAGACACATGTCACTATGTCACATTATCTGCAATGGATGACTTTTCACCTCCCTACGCCCGGCTATAAATATGTCTCCACCCTTCTTCTCTAAAGAACTACCTCTCTTCAAATTTCAAAGACTTGCCGAATACTCTTCATTTTTTCAGAGATGTTAAGTTCTTGGAGAACTCGGATTTTCAGAAACTGTGATATCTTTATTTTCACTTAAATTTTTTCTCGTCATGGGTCTATTGTCTATCTAATTTACTTACCATGGATCTATCAGATATCTAAAGCTATCCCCAGAGCTGAACCAAGCAATATAGCATTGGATTGCATATTCGCCCCAGCTTGCTGATATATCACCTACACATCCAAGATTAGAGTTGATTTTCATCTTTGAGATGTATTTTTCTTGCTAGAACTGTAAGTAATCCTTAGAGCATACAACGCAGCGGAATAAAATTTTTTAGGATTACAAACCAGCAGATCTATACATAGGTTATCATATCGGATTAAGGTATACGAAGGTCTCACCCTTGTAGCGTGTTAAGCAGAATCCACGGAGCAGCACCACGTCCTACGCCTTCTCCGAGTCAATAGCAAAACTCAATGAGTTTTGCCTCAACGGTATCCACACGATCAAATCGGGTGAAGGGATGGATTAATAACAAGTTGCTAGACAAGTTATTAAACCGATACACGAAGCTAACTCGATTCACAATCGAATGATGGCACGAAAACAATCAAGGATTCCCTTCGACAATGAAGAAGCCGAGAGCAAACTTGAGAGGCGGCCGAGAGCTTCTCACGTGTAGGTTTTTGATATTATGAAGTGTTATATCAAAACTTAATAATTAAAACCTTGTTAACACATTCTATATGATTAATTAAAGGCTTTCATAAAGCCTCATGGGATTAAGCCCATGATTTAATTCAATCATTATGATATTTAATTAAGACTCCTCTTAATTATTTAATTCATCCCATGAATTTAATTTCCCTTCTCGATTTAATCTTTTGTGCGACCCGATAGGATCTTGTAATGTTGGCAGTGACATAAAATCTCATTTTATGTCGCAAGCATTGAGCGGTATCTAGCAACACATCAATGCTACCCAAATTACAAGAATGTCAATGACTCGACATAACCTTTAGAACTTGTGATAATATTAATCATGTAACTTAATCCCTTTGTCCTTTGTGTTTAGATTGAACACGAGTCATGGAATAGTCATACTCGTATATCCAATCTTTATTTCTTGATCCCCAAGTAGAACTAGAATAAACGAATAAGCTCGATATCTCATATCGACTCATTCGAGCATGGCCATGCATTTTAGTTCTCACTTGATCAAGGGCCAAACACATCTCCTGTTATATAGGAGGGACAAATCCTATCTCGATCAGTCAACATCCCTCTACATAATTCGTAGTGTATCCAATAGTCTCCTTTATAGTATACCCTGTTACGGGTAACGTTTGACGATATCAAGATACATAACTCCTTATGTTGGGATCTCTGATGATCACAAGTCGTAAGGATTGCATACATTATTATCACTATGAGAATTGCATATGACGATCATATAACTATCCATGTTGCATTCTCATGGTGGGTCTGTCCAGTACATCGTTCTCTAACATGTACCCATATGTTGATTTGATATCTCATATCAATGAACAATTCATCGATCAACATATACTAGTCTCTACGTATTATCATTATCCCTATTCATGATAATACTTGACTAGGGACATCTTTAAGAATAATACAATATTATTCTAAGGACATTAACATATATATTAATTCACAATGCACAGTTAAAAGAATAATATATAATAATGAATTGCCATTCATAAAACCATAAACATTGTATGTCTTAAACAATCATCTAATGACTTGTCTTAGGGCATATCCCAACAAATCTCCCACTTGCACTAAGACCACTCAGACATATACCTAATGCCTAGAGATCTAGTATGACGATCATGCTTCTGCTGTGACAGCGGCTTCGTCAATGGGTCAGATACATTATCATCTGTTGGTACTTTGCATATTTTAACATCTCCCCTTTCAACGATTTCTCGAATGAAATGGAAACGCCTAAGTATGTGCTTGGATCTTTGGTGAGATCTTGGTTCCTTAGCCAATGCGATCGCTCCATTGTTGTCACAATAGAGTTCTATCAGATCTTTAATGCTAGGCACCACTCCAAGTTCAGAAATGAACTTCCTCATCCAAACAGCTTCCTTTGCTACATCCGAGGCAGCAATATACTCAGCTTCCGTTGTAGAATCGGCTACTGTTTCTTGCTTTGAACTCTTCCAGCTCACAGCACCTCCATAGAGGCAATACACATATCCAGATTGCGATCGAAAATCATCTTTGTCGGTTTGGAAGCTTGCATCAGTGTAACCCATTACATTGAGCTCTTCCTCACCTCCATAAATCAAGAATGTATCCTTAGTCCTTCTCAAGTACTTCAGGATATTCTTGACAGCAATCAAGTGACCTTCACCTGGATCAACTTGATATCTGCTCGTCATGCTCAAAGCATACGATACATCGGGACGAGTACATATCATGGCATACATGATAGATCCAATAGCTGACGCGTATGGAATCTTACTCATGCGTTGTCTTTCATCTGGTGTTGAAGGACACTGTTCCTTCGAGAGATAAATACCATGTGTTATAGGCACGAATTCTTTTGTTGGATTCTTGCATGCTAAACCTTTTAAGCACCTTGTCTATGTATGTACTTTGACTTAGACCAAGAAGCCTTCTTGATCTATCTCTATAGATCTTGATTCCTAATACATAGGTGGCTTCTCCCAAGTCTTTCATCGAAAAGCAGTTCCCTAGCCAAATCTTTACAGATTGCAAGGCAGGGATATCATTTCCAATAAGAAGTATGTCATCTACATACAACACTAGGAAAATGATTACGCTCCCACTGACCTTCTTGTAGACACAAGGTTCATCTTCATTTTTGATAAAACCAAACTCTTTGATTGCATCATCAAAACGAAGATTCCAACTCCGAGAAGCTTGCTTCAATCCATAAATGGATCGTTGTAGCTTGCATATCTTTCCAGCATCCTTTGGATCGACAAAACCCTCGGGCTGTGTCATGTACACATCCTCGAGCAGATTTCCATTAAGGAAAGCTGTTTTGACATCCATCTGCCAGATTTCATAATCATGAAATGCAGCTATTGCAAGTAAGATCCTTATGGATTTAACCATGGCCACTGGTGAAAAGGTTTCATCATAGTCAATACCATGAATTTGTTTGAATCCTTTTGCAACCAGCCGACCTTTATAGGTTTGTACGTTACCATCCATATCGGTCTTTTTCTTGAAAATCCATTTGCACCCTATGGGTCGTACCCCTTCAGGTGGATCAACTAAAGTCCATACTTGGTTTGCATACATGGATTCCATCTCAGATTTCATGGCCTCTTGCCATTTCTCAGAATCATTGCCCATTATAGCTTGTTGATAAGATGACGGCTCATCCTCATCAATAAGTAGTAAGTCACCTTGTTGAGTCACAAGAAATCCATATCTCTGTGGCTCCCGGTGTACTCTTACAGACCTACGCTGGGCTTGTGTCTCTTGAGCAGGTGTTTCTTCCACAACAGCTTGCGGTGCCTGCTCTGTTTCCATCTCAATCTCAGGTTCAGTGTTTTCTTGTGGTTGAACTTCACTAAGTTCTATTTTTCTCCCACTGGTTTTTCTAGAAATAAATTCTCTTTCAAGAAATACACCAGTCCGAGCAACAACTACTTTGTTCTCGGTGGGATAATAGAAATAGTATCATTTCGTTTCCTTAGGATACCCCACAAATAAACACTTATCAGATTTGGGTCCAAGTTTGTTAGTGGCGTGACGTCTAACGAAAGCCTCACAACCCCAAATCTTCATAAAAGACATACTAGGACGCTTCCCAGTCCATATCTCATATGGTGTCTTTTCCACTGATTTAGATGGAACACGGTTCAGTAAGAAAATTGCTGTTTCCAGAGCGTGTCCCCAAAACGATATCGGAAGATCTGCATGACTCATCATTGATCTAACCATGTCTAACAAGGTTCGATTTCTCCTCTCGGATACACCATTCCATTGTGGAGTATACGGAGGAGTGAGTTGTGGGACTATCCCACACTCCTTTAGATAGTCATGAAATTCTTGGCGTAAGTATTCACCTCCTCGATCTGATCGAAGGATTTTGATACTCTTGCCAAGTTGGTTTTGTACTTCATTCTTGAAATCTTTGAACTTTTCAAAGGTTTCATGTTTATGTTTCATTAGGTACACATACCCATATCTACTGAGGTCATCAGTAAATGTAACGAAGTATTGAAAACCACCTCTAGCTTGTGTACTTATTGGTCCACATACATCACTATGTATTAGTCCCAATAAAACATTTGCCCTTTCAACATGTCCCTTGAAAGGGGCTTTAGTCATCTTGCCCATTAAACAAGATTCGCATGTTTCATATGATTCAAAATCAAATGAATCTAATACTCCATCCTTATGAAGTTTAGATATGCGGTTCTCGTTTATGTGGCCCAAGCGACAGTGCCAGAGATAAGTCGGATTACAATCATTATTTTTAATCCTTTTAGTATTTATGTTATAGATAGGCATATCAAGATTTAATACATAAAGACCATTCACCATTTGTGCACTAGCATAAAACATATCATTTAAATAAATAGAACAACAGTTGTCCTTTATTATAAATGAAAAACCATACTTGTCTAAACAAGAAATAGATATTATGTTTTTAGTAATAGAAGGCACAAAATAACAGTCTTTTAAAATCAATGATAAACCAGAAGGTAAAGCTAAATGATAATCTCCTATAGCTAATGCAGCAACTCTTGCTCCATTTCCAACTCGGAGATCTACTTCACCTTTCGCCAACGTCCTACTCCTTTTGAGATCCTGCACATTTACACAAATGTGAGATCCACATCCAGTATCTAATACCCATGATGAAGAAGTAGATAAATTGACTTCTATAACAAAAATACCTGAAGCGGAAGTCACACTTCCTTTCTTTAGATCCTCCAGATATACTTTGCAGTTTCTTTTCCAATGGCCGGTCTCACCGCAATGGAAACAGTTCCCTTCCTTTGCTATCCCTCCCTTTGGCTTCAGTGCAGAAGACTTTGGCTTAGATTTAGCAAAGACCTTCTTTGCTTTCTTGTTGCCTTTAGCTTTGGCCCTTCCTTTGCCCTTATTCACAATAAGGACATTTGTGGCCTTAGTCTTCTTAGTATTTGCTTCATATGTTCTCAACATACCAAGCAATTGTGGTAGAGTCTTTTCCATGTCAGTCATATTGTAATTTACTACAAATTGACTGAAGCTCTCAGGCAACGATTGCAAGATTACATCGGTGGCCAACTCTTGGTCCAATGAAAAACCTAGCTTGTCCAGATTCTCAATGTACCCAATCATCTTGAGCACATGAGTTCCAACTAAGCTTCCTTCTACCATCCTGCATTGAAATAACGCCTTAGAGACGTCATACCTCTCTTGTCTTGCTTGCTGTTGGTACAACTGCTTTAAGTGTTCGATCATATCGAACGCCTCCATTTCCTCATGTTGCTTCTGAAGCTCAGAGTTCATGGTGGCAAGCATGAGGCACCCAACATCAAGTGCGTCACTCTGATGCTTCTTGTAAGCATCTTTTTCAGCTCTTGTAGCTGTTAGGGGAGGTTCCTCAGCGGGCAAGGGTTCCTCTAGGACATATTGTTTCTTTTCTTGTTTGAGGACTATCCTCAAGTTCCTATGACAGTCTAGGAAATTCGTCCCATTTAATTTGTCCTTCTCAAGGACCGATCGCAGTGATAAAGTGCTAGTAACGTTGTTAGTTGCCATGGATATCTACAATATAAATATGCAAAATAAGTTTATGATTTAAATCATTTAACATGGTCTTATATTAAATGATACTCCCACTATTTTGTTTGAAAAATATCAACCCTCGAAACCTTTAGTGGGCCAAGATCCATATTTCCCCTAATCTTGAGTTAGCTTTGGCTAATCGCCCAAGACTCGGTTATTTAGGTAGACAACACTTTGTCAATTACATCACATATAATTCTTGGATAGTTGGACGAACAACACTTTGTTCAATTCATCAAATGAATTAAAATACAACACATGCCTCTAGGTTCCCAATCCTATTGAGATAACCTAGTTAAGTCGTACCCAATTAAAGTATAACGGATATCACTTTTATCCTTTCGCGCCTTACTAAGATTGCCACGGTGCTTTGCTTTGGCAAACCCACACATGTACAATCGAAGTTATTGACGAGTACTTTTATTTTGGAAGGCATCTAAAACTTAATATTTTAGAGGGATTTATTGATCTCATGATTAATTTGATAATTTAAAATATGTCCACTACATATAGTTGTATACATATCTACATATATGTGAATACTATTATCAAACTAAAACATAAGATAAATCATGCATCAACATACATAATAAAACGTGACATGGTTATAGCCCCTACTAATGATTTTCTCAAGCCAATGAGAAAATCCTATGAGTCAACCTAAGGTAACTTCACAAGCACCTTCTTTTGGCTCCAATTTGTGAATGGCCTCCTCATCCCGGCACGATGCTCCATCTTCATTGATCACCATCAATAAAATAAACTACACTATTTACAAGATATAGAATTCCTCGATTCACATTCGAGGGGAACATAGGGGAGGGATTACATTTAGAATGAAATAGAGAAAGGCACGACACGCAGGTCGTATTATAAATACAAACATCCACAAATCCTATCTAATAGGTCAAAGGGCTATAACCACGCACCAGCTCAAACAACACATAAAGCATGCATTAACATTTAATTAATTAAATTCTAAACATTTTAAATTTAATTCTAATTAAAACTGTAAAATAATTTTTGAAAAATTATCGTACGCTCGGGACATCACATGCCACGAACTAAAGCGACTAAGACTCGAACCACCATGGTTCGAACCACAAACACTCGGCTGGACCATAGATGGGCCTAGGGTTCGAAACCCTAGCCCATGGCCGAGCCAAGCTCGAGCGGCGGCGGCGCTAGGGTTCCAAACCCTAGCCGCCTCGCACCCTTTTGGTATTTTATCGAGCCATCTTGTTTTAAACGCTGGAATTTGTTAGCCACGAGTCACGGTCATGCCATGCACGGGGTTCGCTCAACCATCTCGAGCTAAGGGTTCGAAAAACCTTGCTCTCATGTGGTAAAGTTACTAATCCATGCATGCGTGAACCATTATCGAGTCAAAGAGTTCAAAACCCATCCACGTCTCAAAACTTTAGAAAATAAGGCGATGATGGCCGAGCCATGCACAGCTATTAGGGTTCAAAACCCTAGCCGTCATGAGCTAGCCGTCACGTCCAATGGGTTCTAAACCCTAATTAATTTTCGACACTTCCATGCACAATTATTAGCCACAACGACTAAGCCATCTCGAGCCAAGGGTTCGAAAACCCTAGCCCTCATGTGGCTAGCCGTGGTGACATTTGTGATGGTGATGGCCGAAAACTTTATGACATATGGTTCGATATTCGCCTAATTATATCAAATACAACTTTACGATGATTTTCAAAAACTAAATATTTATTTCATATCATATATGAATTAAACAGTTTTAATTAGCATGCAATATTAATTCTAATATGATTAACACACTTTAATCATATAAATCCGATATGAGCCTTGTACACGGCTCTGATACCACTGTAAGTAATCCTTAGAGCATACAACGCAGCGGAATAAAATTTTTTTAGGATTACAAACCAGCAGATCTATACATAGGTTATCATATCGGATTAAGGTATATGAAGGTCTCACCCTTGTAGCGTGTTTGAAGCAGAATCCACGGAGCAGCACCACGTCCTACGCCTTCTCCGAGTCAATAGCAAAACTCAATGAGTTTTGCCTCAACGGTATCCACACGATCAAATCGGGTGAAGGGATGGATTAATAACAAGTTGCTAGACAAGTTATTAAACCGATACACGAAGCTAACTCGATTCACAATCGAATGATGGCACGAAAACAATCAAGGATGCCCTTCGACAATGAAGAAGCCGAGAGCAAACTTGAGAGGCGGCCGAGAGCTTCTCACGTGTAGGTTTTTGATATTATGAAGTGTTATATCAAAACTTAATAATTAAAACCTTGTTAACACATTATATATGATTAATTAAAGGCTTTCATAAAGCCTCATGGGCTTAAGCCCATGATTTAATTCAATCATTATGATATTTAATTAAGACTTCTCTTAATTATTTAATTCATCCCATGAATTTAATTTCCCTTCTCGATTTAATCTTTTGTGCGACCCGATAGGATCTTGTAATGTTGGCAGTGACATATCTCATTTTATGTCGCAAGCATTGAGCGGTATCTAGCAACACATCAATGCTACCCAAATTAAAAGAATGTCAATGACTCGACATAACCTTTAGAACTTGTGATAATATTAATCATGTAACTTAATCCCTTTGTCCTTTGTGTTTAGATTGAACACGAGTCATGGAATAGTCATACTCGTATATCCAATCTTTATTTCTTGATCCCCAAGTAGAACTAGAATAAACGAATAAGCTCGATATCTCATATCGACTCATTCGAGCATGGCCATGCATTTTAGTTCTCACTTGATCAAGGGCCAAACACATCTCCTGTTATATAGGAGGGACAAATCCTATCTCGATCAGTCAACATCCCTATACATAATTCGTAGTGTATCCAATAGTCGCCTTTATAGTATACCCTGTTACGGGTAACGTTTGACGATATCAAGATACATAACTCTTTATGTTGGGATCTCTGATGATCACAAGTCGTAAGGATTGCATACATTATTATCACTATGAGAATTGCATATGATGATCATATAACTATCCATGTTGCATTCTCATGGTGGGTCTGTCCAGTACATCGTTCTCTAACATGTACCCATATGTTGATTTGATATCTCATATCAATGAACAATTCATCGATCAACATATACTAGTCTCTACGTATTATCATTATCCCTATTCATGATAATACTTGACTAGGGACATCTTTAAGAATAATACAATATTATTCTAAGGACATTAACATATATATTAATTCACAATGCACAGTTAAAAGAATAATATATAATAATGAATTGCCATTCATAAAACCATAAACATTGTATGTCTTAAACAATCATCTAATGAGTTGTCTTAGGGCATATCCCAACAAGAACTGACTAGTTCAAGATGGGTATTCAACAAGAAGTTAATCTCCTTCAATTATGCTAAGCATCAATCTACTAACTCATATCTAATGTCCACCAGTTTCCACTTTGATGTGTGATGACAAAAAGGTGAAAGACTAGAGATTTAGAAGACTATTAGATAGGATTGCTTACGTTTCATTGTAACTCTTAGGATAGGGTTGCTTATGTTTCTTGTATTTTCATTGTAACTACGGATTGCAACAAGAATCATTTTATATAAAAATGATCTTCTGTTTTAACTTCAGTCTCCTGCTTGATTACTTCTCGTAACATGCTGATTTCATGTATTGCTCTACTTTACTTCTAAAAGTTTCTCAAATTAAGTATGTTGTCTACAGGTCACAATTGAAGATTCAATATGTCATTACCAAAAAAAGGGAAATTGATGGATCATTCCTCAGTTTTGATGATTACAAAAAATATGTAGAGTCTACCGTTAATCAGAAGAAACATTTCCAGTAGAGTTTTGACCAAGCCAAGTCTACCGGAAGAAATAATGTCCACTGGACTTGGTCATTTCAGCAGACTACCGGTTCCAAGAAGTCAGCAGACATCAGTTCAGCAGACTATCATTTCGAGTAGTTAGTCAGCTGACCTTAGTCCAGTGGACTAAGTTATTTGGAGAATTAGTAGGTGATAAGTGTGATTTTTACACTTAATTTAATATAAGATTAGAGGTGTTTTTGTAGTGATTCCTGGAAAATATTACGCGTTTTGGTTTAAATTTGTATATTTCAGGAATCCAGGTCCAAATGCATAAAAGTGGAAGAATTGAGCTTAAAATGATAAAAAGGACTACCGAGCACAACCGAATATTATCGAGCAAGGAATATTATATTTTATTGGACATTCAAATCAATACTATATTATTTTTATAATATAATATATAAAGATTACAACTTTACAAAGGAGAGGAGATTACATATAAGAGGAGGAGATTGAAATAGCAGATTACGTGACTTGGTGGAAGACTGAAGAGAAGGATATTTACGTGAAATATTTGGGAGGAACAGCAGGAGAGAGGAGATTGAGACGGGTAAGCAACAATAGAATTGTGGGGGGATAAACCTTCAATTACGTGAGCAAGGGGGAGATTACAGATAAGAGAAGAGGAAAGAAGATAAGAGCAGATTGGGCTTTGGAGGATATCAGATGGAGAGAGGATATCAGACTAGAAAGCGAAGAAAAAAACTGAGGTGAACAGATTGAAAGAGAGTTACTGAAAACTGTGAGAAACGTGAGTGAAAAAAAGAGCAGACGTGCGAAGGAATAGAGGTGAGCAGCAACGTAAAACAGAAAGCACGAAGCAGCAAGAGACGTAGAAGCACAGACAGACAGGAGACGTGGAGCAAAGGAGATTAACGAGAAGGAACGTAAAAAGAGGGGACGAGAAGATAATAGAGAGGAGTGACGTAAAAATATTTGGTGGGCAGCAGAGCACAGCAGCGAGAGAGGTGAGCAGCAAATTAAGGAGATCAGATTATTAGATTGAGAGGGGACAGAAGATAAAAGAAGGGAGAAGATAGAAACGCACGAGATCAGATTGAAGAAACGTACGAGAGTTGAGGGGATTCTTGGCAGTAACTTGGAACGAATTGTTGAAGAAGAGTCACGCACGTACAGTGAAGAAAGCAACGAGTTGAAGAACAATACACGTACAGAGCACAGCCAAAGGAAGAGACGGGGATACGGGATCGACGACGCGATTCAACATCGCTAGTTTATACGTATTTCTAAACTTTGTTTGTTCCTATTTAATTTCTTTATGCTTTTGATTTCTCTATGCCACAGTGCCAAACCCTGGCCGTCAACCCGACAAGGCAGGTATGACCTAGGGTTGGGGCTTGAGCCCTATAAATAGAAGACTACCCTCTTCTATTCTGTATACCAAAGAGTTCACTCTCATTCTCATATCACGATAAAACGTCCCTCTTGGAGAATCACCAACGTCTCCAAGGGCTTAAGGTGTGCAATTAGAGTAGATTACTCTAGTAGTAATCTACCAAGCCAACGAGAGGCTGTTCAACGATCGAGGCTAGTAGACGAGCGCAAAAGATCTGGAATAATCTTCCGCTGCAGGTATATCGAATACCCAATTATCTATTGTATTAAATTTCAACAGTGGTATCAGAGCCACAAATGCTCGATCTCGCCGGTTTTTTTTTTTCAAATCTGCCCCAATTTTTTTTGAAATCATAAGCAGATTAAATTCTAGCCCTAATCGGACAGCAGAAACTTTACCTAACAGAGGTGAAGCTTCGCCGTCATATCACCGGCGGCGGTGATTCCTCACGGCAAAAGGCCGGATGAGACAGAAACACAATTTTTACGTAATAAAAAAAATTAAAAGGGCTGAGGGTGTTTCGTTTTTTTTTCACCAAAGCACAGTTTAGCCATCGCCGATGTTGCGCCTGAATGGCTGCAACCATGAACGGCTCGCACGCACCCCACCCCAACCATGAACGGCTTGCACGCTCTTAAGACTCCATGCGTTTTCAAAAAACAATAAAAGAAATTTTTTTTATACGTAACAAAAAAAAAATATGGGAACGAGTTGTAGCTATCGAACCCAATCGGACTTCGCCTGAGGACGGCGCAAGACCATGGATGATGGCCGTCGCGATGGTTCAGTGAATTCGCGATTGAGATTGCTCTCACGTCCGTCGCAATGGTTCAACGAGTTCGCAACTAAAATTGCAAACAAAAGAATCTGGAAAACGTCGATAAATTACCGCGGTTAGGCGCGCGACGAAGTTGACGTTGCTGCTGCCATGGTGGTAGCGTCAGGCGACGGCAGTCCGGGAATAACGGTGGCGGCGGCGGCTGGTGGTGTGAGAGTTGGCTGATGATTTTTTTGTAACCCTAATTTTCTACGGGATTTTCGCTTATCTGATAAGCAGAAGAAAGAGGCGAGGCGTTTTTTTTTTTCTTCCTTTAGATATTTACGTCAAATTTTTTTTTATTTTTATTTAAAAAAAAAAAAAAACAATATAATAAATAAATAAACTGAAATGTTTATTTGGATTGGGCCTATAATTAAAAGTTGGGCCGTGAGTTAAAATTAGGAAAGGGCCGATAATTAGACTCGGCTTATTCCTGCTAACTGGGCTTCGAATTAATCACTGGGCTTCGAATTAATTGGACCAAAAAATGAGTTTGACCTATTATTTGATAGTTGAATTAATAATGTTGTGCCAACAATTATTTCTCATGTATGATATAAAGAGTAAATAACATATTTGAATTCTTGAGCTTGAAATAATTAATATGTTTAGTTGAAAATTATTATGGCTTAGGAAACTTGCATTTTTATATGAATATGCAAATTATGTTATTTGATCATGTAATTTGGTGATACAAGAGTAGTTGCATTTTTTTATGTAATTTTTTACATCACATTTGAATTGTTATACCATGCATGATATAATGGACTATTTTATTTCGAGATTGGTAACTTTTTATTAGGATCTTTAATTCGGAGGGAGATGATTACTAGCTGAGTGCGAAATTTTCGATCTCAATGAATTAAAGTGACTAATAAAAATTATTTGGATCCGAATAAAATTTGTGTGAACTTAGTACCTTATTTGACTGTGCAGTATAAATAAAAAGTGATGGAAACACAAACAGCTTTTTCTGAATTACATGGTAGTGGCAAACTTGATGGCCAAAACTATGCAATGTGGCATAGAAAAATTCAGTATTTACTCCATAAAGAAAAGATACTTGATCACCTCACTGACATTCAGCCTAAACCAACTGAGCCTGAAAATGGACCCACTACTCAATTTCGACGCGATATGGACGCGTACAACAAATGGTTGGATCAGGATATGAGTGCGCGCTTTACTATGCTAAGCTGCATGCACGATAACTTGATTAGGGAATTTGAGAAGTACCCTACAGCTAAAGAGCTTTGGGAAGTTCTGAAGGTGACATACGGTAGTACTTCGGCTACAAGACTGAGGGCTCTAACCCTTAAGTTTAACCAGTATGTACTTGACCCAAGACACTCGATGAACCAACATCTTGATGTGATGAAGGATATGATTCGAGAACTTCAGAATGTTGGAAGTGAGCTCACAGACGAGCAACAAGTCTTGGCAGTCCTGCGGTCGCTACCTGAGCAGACATGGGGACATGTTAAACTTGTGTTAACCCACAACGAGCATATTAAGACGTTCGAGAGTGTCGCTAGTCATTTGAAACTTGAAGCTGACCGAAGGGAATCTGAACGTGCACAAACGGCTGCTCTTGTCGCACATGCTAGTCAGCGAAAACCCCAAAAGGGTGGACGTTGGATTAAGCAAAGTGGTGCTAGGCAAACTGGTGCTAGACTGGGTAATAACAAGATCCTAGCCCCGACCCCAAAGAATGGCCAGACCAAATTGCGTCGCCGAGGGAAGAGGGGTGGACAGAAGAACCTAAGCAAAGTGAAATGCTATAACTGCAACAAGATGGGTCACTTCGCTCGTGATTGCACTGAGCCGAAGAAGGTAAGACTCACTCCTTGCTCTCCAAATATTTTTGTTAGTACACATATATTTGTCGCTAATTCTCTCCTTGGTTGGATTGTAGATACCGGAGCAACAAGCCATGTGACGAGGGATCGAGCAGGATTCGTAGATTATCATCGAGTGCCAGCATGCAGCCAATACATTACTATGGGAAATGGCGCACAAGAGGAGGTTCAAGGAGTTGGTGCGTACCGTCTCAAGCTCAGCACTGGGCGTGAGCTACTCCTTAGTGATGTGCTATATGCACCTAGCATAAGATGTAATCTACTTTCAGTTACTATGCTTTTAAGACTTGGTTTTTCATTTCTGTTTGAGCAGACTACTTTGTCAATTTTCCTAGGCAATGACCTTTATGGTGTTGGTTTTTTGAATAATGGATTATTTATGCTTGATTTATCCAATGAATGTGTTACATACGTTTCATCTTCTGTTGATATTTTTTCTGATTCTGTTAAATGGCATGCGAGATTGGGACACATCGCTCAAGAGAGAATGACTAGGTTAGCTCGAGTGGGCCTTTTAGGCAACCTCGCTAAAGTCAGTCTCCCAGTGTGTGAATCGTGTTTGGCTGGAAAAGCTAGTCGAAAACCTTTTGGAAAGGCGAAAAGAGCCACACGGGCTTTAGAGATAGTACACTCAGACATTTGCGGACCCATGAACGTGAGGGCACGACACGGTGCATTCTATTTTCTCACTTTTATTGATGATTATTCGCGCTATGGATCGGTATATCTCTTAGCTCATCAGTCAGAAGCGCTTGAATATTTCAAGCGATTCTTGACAGAGGTTGAGAATCAAAAAGAGAAGAATCTCAAGATTCTACGTACCGAGAGGGCGAGAATATCTGTCTGATCAGTTTAGACAATTATGTGAGGAAAAAGGAATTGTAAGACAATTAACGATTCCGTATACTCCGCAACAAAATGGTGTTGCAGAGAGACGAAATCGAACCCTTCTGGATATGGCCAGATCAATGATGGCGCAAGCAAATCTTCCAATATCTTTCTGGGGAGATGCAATTTTGACTGCTGCATACATTTTAAACCGTGTACCCTCTAAATCAGTTGTTGCGATTCCCTATGAGTTATGGCATGGCAGAAAGCCCAACCTGGAGGCTCTGCGCCCTTGGGGATTGGCAGGGTTTGTTCATAGTACCTCACATAAGCATGGAAAGCTCGGACCAAGAGCTTCAAAATGTACTTTTATAAAATATTCTGATTGTTCAAAAGGCTATGTGATGTACGGTGAACACCCTAATGGTGAAATGACTGAACTTGAGTCTCGAGATGTGGATTTCATTGAAAATGATTTTCCCACTATAAGTGAAGTCAAAGGAGATATTCAACTATACGAGTTGAACGAACTCCAAGATAACTCTCCAGTCTCTAATGGGGATGAGGTTTTAGGGCCTTATCCAACACCAAATAGAGAAGACGAGAACAACCTGGAATTGAGTGGGAGTGTTCCGTTGGGAGAAGACTCTCAAAATCCACAAGTACGGAAAAGCAGACGTGGAATGGTTCCCCGACGACATTTTGACGTTGAAGGCGAGTCTTTCATGTGCACTTCTATGGATATTGATGAGCCAGCTAATTATCAAGAAGCTGTAACTTCGCTAAATGCAAATGAGTGGAAATCTGCTATGAAAGACGAGATTGATTCCATGGCTGAGAACCATGTATGGGAATTGGTTGATCTACCACCTGGACGTAAGACCATAGGGAACAAATGGGTTCTAAAGGTCAAACGTAAGGCAGATGGTTCAATCGATAAGTTTAAAGGTCGTCTTGTGGCTAAAGGGTATACTCAAAAAGTGGGTGTTGATTACGAAGACACATTCTCTCATGTGGTGAGGTTTGCCTCCATTCGCCTCATTTTAGCCTTAGTCGCCCACCTTGACCTGGAACTATTCCATATGGATGTCAAGACAGCGTTTCTCAATGGAGAACTAGACGAAGAAATATACATGGATCAACCCATGGGATTTCAGATAGAGGGACAAGAGCGCAGAGTTTGCCGTCTCAAACGTTCCATTTATGGTCTGAAACAGTCGTCTAGACAATGGTATCATCGATTTCATCGAGCTATCAATGAGATAGGCTTTACGATGGTTGAAGAGGATCATTGCGTATATGTCAAGAGATGCGAAAAGAAGTTTCTGATTCTCTCGCTATATGTGGACGATATATTATTGGCTGGAAATGACATGGAAATGATTGTCACCACTCAGAGGTGGTTGTCCTCAATTTTTGAGATGAAGGACATGGGGGAAGCTGAATACATACTTGGTGTTAAGTTACACCGTGACCGCTCTAAGAAGCTACTATGCTTATCTCAAGAGGCTTACATCAAAAGGATGTTAGAGCGGTTTCATATGCATAATGCTAAACCTGTTGACACTCCCATGGACAAAGGTAATGTCCTTAGCAAGGATTTGTGCCCTAAAACAGAAGAAGAAAAAGCACGTATGAGTAAAATTTCATATGCTAGCGCTGTAGGGAGTTTGATGTATGCAATGATGTGTACTCGACCAGACCTGTGCTTTGCTGTTGGAATGGTGAGTAGATATCAAAGTAATCCTGGATTTGCTCATTGGATGGCAATCAAGAGGATACTTAGATATCTAAAAGGAACAAGTGATATCTCTTTGTGCTACCATGGAAACAGCTTAAAACTTGTTGGATACAGTGATGCTGATGGCTCAGCGGATAGAGATGAGCGCAAATCCACATCGGGATATGCTTTCATGTTGGGAGGCGCAACTATCACATGGTGTAGTAAGAAGCAGCCTTGTATCTCTCTATCTACTATGGAAGCTGAGTATATAGCATGCACATCAGCAGTTCAAGAAGCAATATGGTTAAGAAGATTTCTACAAAGTTTGCGAGTTTCTGCGCATGAAGATGAGGCCGTTGTCATCTATTGTGATAACATGGCAGCTTTGGCTTATACGAAAGATCCTAAGTATCATGGGAGAACAAAGCATATTGACACCAAATATCACTTTATTCGAGATAATATTGCACATGGTCATGTGATTCTGAGGCATATTCCTACGGGTGAAATGGTTGCTGATCCATTTACCAAGCCATTACGTAGAGATTTGTTCCTACGACATATTGGTGCTATGGGGCTTCGTAGGATTTAAATACGTTATATTTTTGCCTGTAAGAACAATTTATTTATTAATAAGATTTGTTTGTTCTTATTAGTTTGTTGAGGTACTATGTTCATATGAGAATGTCACCAGACTTTGATTGGCTCACTCACACGGGCAATCACCCTGGCGCTTTGATAGCGAGCAGGATGAGACTTGAAGATCATGTATGACATGATCCCTTCGCGCTTGGAGGAACGAGGAAGGTAGTAATGATAATATTATAGTCGCCTTAGCAGGAGGCTAAGATGAGATCTGATTAGATCAATTATGGAGTACATCCAACCTCCATAAAAGTCTGTTTATAGCCGAATGTGCGAATTGCTGGTAGATGGTATCTCGCAATGCGCAAGTCATGTGCTTTTTGTAGCCATTGGACTCAGATTCATATGATGTTAAGAGCGTGACATACCCAAGTTGAGTGGGAGCTCCATCATAGCATGTATACATACTACATGTGCTGAGTAAGTTCGACCACAATAGTGGAGTGACAGAAAGGATTCCTGCTCGTCACTGTGTGAGCGCTTTATTTGTTCTAATGTACCCTTTGGGACTCTGGACCATGTCACAAGGTGTAAGCTTGATGACGCTACTTTAGCATGTATCCAATGGCCAAGATTGATGCGGTCTGTCGGAGCATGTCTGGGAAAGCTGTCAAGACCAAACTGATTGGCATGAGTGGCCGAGGAAGAACCAAGTTGGTAACGCATCATTTTGTTCTATGGCTCATAGGCCGGCCGACTAAGTCGAAATTTGTTTTTGACATAGTCATGAGCATAGATACATAATTGAGAGAGTCAAGCATGCTATATTATAATATGAGGGATCATAGATGCTTGGTCTGATGCGACCACACTAGTTTGGGGTATATGCGAGTTTCTGAGTTGTAGAATTATGGTAGTTTGGTGATGACTTAATATAATTCTCCTCACCTTTCCTTCTCGCTTGGTCGCACGCTTTATTCCCTGTATGAGAGAGGGCGACGTGAATGAAAGACGATTGAGAAATGATGTGAATAATGATTCAAACATGTATGAGTGGGAGATGTAGATTTAAATGGGTTGGGCTCATGGCCCAATACCCAATACATCCATGGGTTGGGCTTATGGCCCATTACCCAATAGACATACATATTAGGCACAGTGCCAAACCCTGGCCGTCAACCCGACAAGGCAGGTATGACCTAGGGTTAGGGCTTGAGCCCTATAAATAGAAGACTACCCTCTTCTATTCTGTATACCAAAGAGTTCACTCTCATTCTCATATCACGATAAAACGTCCCTCTTGGAGAATCACCAACGTCTCCAAGGGCTTAAGGTGTGCAATTAGAGTAGATTACTCAAGTAGTAATCTACCAAGCCAACGAGAGGCTGTTCAACGATCGAGGGTAGTAGACGAGCGCAAAAGATCTGGAATAATCTTCCGCTGCAGGTATATCGAATACCCAATTATCTATTGTATTAAATTCCAACACTATTTAATTTCTTTATGCTTTTGATGTTGAAAAACATGCTTTTGCATTTGATATTGAATATGTTGCTAGGCTAAGTTTATTGTCAAGACTTAGGGGATCCTATGTTATGAACCCATGATTTAATTTTAATGTTTTGATTGATTCTTATTTATCTAAGTGCATAGATTATTGTTCTTCATGCTTTTAAGGGTTTGGCCATCCTTGAATGATATTAAATTACAATTGAGATCGAGAGATAAATTGGAATTCGATATAGTGATTTATGCCGTGGATTTCAGACTGAGATCGAGAGATAAAGTCAAATACATGTGTGATAGCAATAGATTTACCAAAATCGAAGGTAGAAGTTTTCATAAATCGATTTACAATATTAATTGTTCAATAAGGGTACGATAGTGGCTTATTGTTACGTTAGTATTATATTTGTTATAGCCGGACCAAGGTATAGCAAGTGAATTAGGAAAACTCGTCACCTTAGATTGTTTGAATTAATTCTTAACTAATAGGCGAATTGTGGGGGATTACATAGGTGAACGGAAAGTCTTGATAATTGTCTCTATTGATTTTATTATCATTATCTATCGTTTGTTTGGTTTATTATTGAGTTAGTTAGTCAAATTAGTTAATTAGTTATAACCAATTTTCGTAGGCTAAATATAGTTAAACTAGTGGAGTTTGGTACTTATTTCCTAGTCCTCGTGGGATCGACAATCCGTACTTTTTATATCATTATACTAAAACTTGACACCGTGCACTTGCGGTATAGAATCGCTACACTGAAAAATATTGTTTAAAATAATAGCGATCAAGTTTTTGACTTGCATGTTTACTTGTTTATCCACATGTTGTGTGCTTAATTGACACTTGAATCGTCCGATTATTATGAGCTAATTTTTTTTTATTTTATGAGTTCAATGAGTAAGATAAGAATAAATCATAGTAGTGGTCTCTATTCCATGATGATACTAGTCTCACTTTGCATGTCAACTTGAGTTTTGATGATTGTAAAACTTGTTTGTGAATATCTTGTTTTAAGTAGTATGTCAAAGTTGAGGAATATTTTGAGTACATTTGCGTCATAATCTTGTGAATTGCACTTGTAGTAGTGAAAATTTTTGTGAACTTGATGAATTGTTTTTGAGCATCTTAGAGTACCTTAGAAACTATTTGATGATGACACTTTGTGGCGAAATTTTATAGTTATGAACTTGACTTGGAAATGATTTAGGTGATCTTTGGACCGTTTGAGCCTTTCAAGCTTACCATTATATATATCAATCTCTAGTCCCATTTTGAGCCTAATTGCAAAAGAATGGAGTACGTTTAACATACTATTAGCCCCCATTCAATATTGTTTTTGGCAACTCATTATACCTACCTATTTGAGCTTAAATTGAAAAAAATTATCCTTACCTAAAAGGAGTATAATGAATCTCATTAGATACACATAATTTGCTATACTTTGATGAGCTTATTGTTGAAAAAATTGAAGAATGAGAAAAGAAAAAGATAGATAAAGCCTTGAAAAAAAAATCTAATTAAGACCCAAAGTGGCCAAGGCTATAAAAGAAAAAAGAAGAGAAGCTCAAAGTTGTGCTTAAAATTTGAATATTACATGATTATACTATCTTCTTTGTGTTATCATATCTTTTCCTTGAAGCCAAACACCTAGGCCTAACACTACAAGCTTAAAAAGACCTATTGATCCAAGTTAAGGGAGTGTCTATATTAGTGGAGAAGTGTTTGAAAATAGGACTATAGAGTGCTCAACGATAATCTTACTTTTCATTACCTAGCATGATTTGATCTGTGAAAGTTGCATGGACTTGAAAGTGACAATAACACACACACGTTCTGATTCAGAGACATGTGCTTGATCTAGGAGAAAACACAACTTGTTAAACTTTCTGATTTATTTTTGTTCGTCTGTAAGTAAGATGTCTGAGCTACATGATTGACTGCGAATTGGTTTATTTGAGTCTTCAATATTGAACTCTACATTGTGATTTTAATTTCTTGCTCGAGACGATCAAGCTTAAGTTTGGGGGAGTTGATAAGTGTGATTTTTACATCTAATTTAATATAAGATTAGAGGCGTTTTTGTAGTGATTCCTGGAAAATATTACGGTTTTTGGTATATATTTGTATATTTCAGGAATCCAGGTCCAATTGCATAAAAGTGGAGGAATTACACTTAAAATGATGAAAAATGACCAAACCGAGCAACACACGTCATATGACGTGGAGGAATTTTCAAGCACACATTAAATTGGTTAGAAATTCATTCATTTAAGAGACCATGGATGAAATATTATATTATAATATATGATATGATATTATAATATAATATATCATATTATATAAGATATTAGGAGGATAAAAGCCAAAAAAAGCAAGAAGATAAAGATGAAGAGACGTGATCAGCATTCAAGGAGAGGTGGCCAGCAATTTCAGAAGAGAAGGAGATGTGAATTCAGGAGGATAAACGTGAGCAAGATATCAGAAAAGTGAGGGGGGAGGAGAATCAGTGGGAGAGGGAAGATCGTACGTGGGAGTTCAGAGTGAGGGGAGCAGCAAAGATATTAGGGAAGAAGCGAAAGATGAGATTCAGAATTTGAAGGAGTTACGTGAGGGAAGGAGGACTTCAGAAGAGCAATCAACGTGCAGAACGCTACCAGATATATTAGAACAGATTTGCGGAGACGAAACATTCAGAAAAGTGGGAGATTAAAGAGAAGTGGGAGACGTAATTCTGGAGAACAAGAGCAGGAAGAGTGACGTGAAGATAGAGCTGAGCAGCAAGTTACGGAACGAGATCAGAAGAAACAAAGAGGGACGTGAGCAAATCAGAAAAAAAGAGAACAATGATAGTTACGTGAGTTACGAAGGTGAGCGGCTATCAAACAAAAGAGGACTTCAACGTGCAAATATTGACAGAGGGGAGAAGAGAACTTTGAACGTGCAGAAGAAGTTCATCATAGATCTTGAGTGAAGAGATTCACGAAACGGCAGCAAGGAATTAGTGCTGAAGAAACTCACGTACAATGATACAAAGGAAGAGAAGGGGAGATACGGAGTCGACGACGCGATTCAACATCGTTAATTTATGCGTATTTCTAAACTTTGTTTGTTTCTATTTAATTTTCTTATGCTTTTGTTGTTGAAAAACATAATTTTGCATTTGATTTTAAATATGTTTCTAGGCTAAGTTTGTTATCAAGACTTAGGGGATCATATGTTATGAACCCATGATTTAATTTGAATGTTTTGATTTATTCTTATATATCTAAGTGCATTGATCATTGTTCTTCATGCTTTTAAGGGTTTGGCAATCCTTGAATGATATTAAATTACAATTGAGATCGAGAGATAAAAATGGAATTCGATATAGTGATTTATGCCGTGGATTTCAGACTGAGATCGAGAGATAAAGTCAAATACATGTGTGATAGCAATAGATTTACCAAAATCGAAGGTAGAAGTTTTCATAGATCGATTTACAATATTAATTGTTCAATAAGGGTACGAGAGTGGCTTATTGTTACATTAGTATTAGATTTGTTATAGCCGGACCAAGGTATAACAAGTGAATTAGGAAAACTCGCCACCTTAGATTGTTTGAATTAATTCTTAACTAATAGGCGAATTGTGGGGGATTACATAGGTGAACCGAAAGTCTTGATAATTGTCTCTATTGATTTTATTATCATTATCTATCGTTTGTTTGGTTTATTATTGAGTTAGTTAGTCAAATTAGTTAATTAGTTATCACCAATTTTCGTAGGCTAAATATAGTTAAACTAGTCGAGTTTGGTACTTATTTCCTAGTCCTCGTGGGATCGACAATCCGTACTTTTTATATCATTATACTAAAACTTGACACCGTGCACTTGCGGTATAGAATCGCTACACTGAAAAATATTGTTTAAACATGCAAGCCACTCCCCCAAACTTAAATCAAATATTGTCCTCAATGTTTAAAAGAATCAAAAGGGAAAAAGTAAACTCCCCTGATCAAGACGCTTGCATGAGGGTGGAGGAAGATCGGCCTTTGAAAGCTCCACTGTTGTAGGGTTCATTGCTCCAAATGAGTAAAATAGTCGACACGAGAGATAAACAAACTAAATGCAAAAACTAAAAATAAACAAAACTAAATAGCAAAAGGATACGCTTGAGTTGCCTCCCAAGAAGCGCTGATTTTTAGTCGTCGGCTTGACCATCAGAAGCAACCATCAAAGAGCGGCTGCCGCCCATAGTAAGTATCAAATGATACCACGAATGGGTCTTCACTCAGTATGCCCTGAAGATTGGCATGAATATAACAGTGCAGGCTCGTCGCTCCAACAACATTGGTCTTGAAGTGGTAGGCATGGGAGAATGATTATTGACTTGGCTTCGTATCTTGGAGGATATATTGTGGTGATGTTGGCATCCATGGGAAATACGGATCCACATATGGCATAGAACATGTCTCCATCGATGGGCTTAAGTCAGAATCTTCGAAGGTCTCTTCCTTTTCCAACATCACTCTCGACTCATCTTCACATGGGAACTCCTCAGATAATGTCTCTAAAGTAGGCTCAATCTCTTGAAGAGGCTCAAGTTACCTTAAATCTTCCACAGTAGTAGGATCACTCCCCCAAACTTGGTTGTTTGAGTGATCATCGTCATGAAACCCAACTTGATTCGTCTCCTCTTCCCTAGTAGGTATCGTCTCATTCTCTTGGCAGCTTGCTGATAAAGTTTCCATGAGGCTCACCATTTGCTGCTCCAGATGACGCATTTAGTTGGTCTGACTTTCAATCTTTGTCTCACATGATGCCATAAACCTGAGTAACGTATCCTCTAAATGAGCACTGACTTCCGCAGAACTGTCATTCGTCTCTCCCTGATGTTCAAGTGGTGGGTCTGTAAAATGAGGGTCGTGAGGCTTTGGTGGGTATTGGTGGCTCCAACCCTGCAGTGAAGGATTCCAATGCCACCGGTAGTCGAAGTTCGCCATGTCATTAAACAAGTGCAATACATTGTCTTCATCTCTATCAACCAAAGGACTACCAGTTGCCAAAGCTCCGTTAAATATCCATCCTCGTGTGTCCGCATGCAAACCACTGAAGAAATATTGCAGACGCGTGTAGTTTGGAAAGTCATTATACCGATACGTGCTTGCCAAATGCGTTGAATCTCTCCCACGCTGCGTAGAACGGCTCGGAAAGGTTGTTGGGCAAATCTTGTGGATGCTTGTTGATGTAGCATCTCCAAGTACCTCACAAGACAAACAAAACAAAAACCAAAAATAAAAAATAAAAAAAAACAAATGACTAAACTACAGTCAACTAATCTCGTTTGATATTATTAAAACTAGTCCCCGGCAACGGCGCCAAAAACTTGATCGCTATTATTTTAAACAATATTTTTCAGTGTAGCGATTCTATACCGCAAGTGCACGGTGTCAAGTTTTAGTATAATGATATAAAAAGTACGGATTGTCGATCCCACGAGGACTAGGAAATAAGTACCAAACTCCACTAGTTTAACTATATTTAGCCTACGAAAATTGGTTATAACTAATTAACTAATTTGACTAACTAACTCAATAATAAACCAAACAAACGACAGATAATGATAATAAAATCAATAGAGACAATTATCAAGACTTTCGGTTCACCTATATAATCCCCCACAATTCGCCTATTACTTAAAAATTAATTCAAAAAATCTAAGGTGACGAGTTTTCCTAATTCACTTGCTATACATTGGTCCGGCTATAACAAATCTAATACTAACATAACAATAAGCCACTATCGTACCTTTATTGAACAATTAATACTGTAAATCGATCTATGAAAACTTCTAGCCTTCGATTTTGGTAAATCTATTGCTATCACACATGTATTTGACTTTATCTCTCGACCTCAGCCTGAAATCCACGGCATAAATCACTATATCGAATTCCAATTTTATCTCTCGATCTCGATTGTAATTTAATATCATTCAAGGATGGCCAAACTCTTAAAAGCATGAAGAACAATAATCTATGCACTTAGATAAATAAGAATCAATCAAAACATTAAAATTAAATCATGGGTTCATAACATAGGATCCCCTAAGTCTTGACAATAAACTTAGCCTAGCAACATATTCAATATCAAATGCAAAAGCATGTTTTTCAACATCAAATGCATAAATGTTACCTTGTTTTTTGGTTCGATTTGTAACAATGAATTTATACAAGAAATAAATAAACATCAAGACACCAAATTTTTCAACATCAAATCTGCAAATAAGACCGGTTGAATGGACCTATCATCCATTCTCACAATTGTCTCATCAGACAAAATTCCAGATTTATACTTATTTGCAAGGCCATATAGGTAACTAGCCTTACGGCTGGAAACACCAAATTGCTTAAGCTGTTGGGGAGGTAGAGCGAAGATAGAATCGGGAAAAACGGCATCCTCACCACCACAAAGGGAGACGAATCGTGTGTATATCGAGGTGCCATCTCTATAAGCAAGATGCTGGTATAGGATGCTCTTTGTGAGGGCGGGGAATGGGGGGTGGTGAGACTCAAACTGCGGCGGCTGGTGAATATCGATAAGGGGCGCAAGTAGGGGTCTGCCAAGCGGAGGTGGCGGAGACCTACTCCAATTTCTCCATTGGCTGATAAGGGTTTCTGGTGGCTGAGCAGGGGCGGCGTGTGTTGAAGGGAAATGATTCTTTTTCTTCCCAGAACACTTAATTTTTTTTTAATCGCACCAGAATGCTCTCCTTTCTCGTTCCCTGGAGCAATTTGATAAGAAGAGCATCAGATTGCCTGAAAATTACTGTAAGTTTTATCTGCATATCAGAACTTGAACCCCAACAATCATCCTCGAACGCAAATTCCTTCGCCCCCTTCTTCTTTTTCGTGAGAACAGGTGGTAACTGAAAGAAGTCTCCACTAACAATCAGCTGCAATCCACCCCAACTTTTGTCCTCACCCACATTTGCTTCCACCCTTATGCTCCTCGCAACATGCTCAAGATTTTCGAAAAGCATACCATCAAACATTTAGAGTGCAACAGTGTGGGAGTCGCACCAATACACAAAAAACCAACTCCAACTCCAATATATAGACCAACAATCGATCAAAATAATCCCAGTTAATCGATAATAGAATAAGATAATGAGCTGAAAAATACTAACGATTAACCTTAGTTTATCAATCGTGTAAGACCCAGTCGCAACAGACTTGAAATCGCACCATCCTCCAAAAATCGCACCTGCACAGCTGCTGTCCAGTCCCTCCACCGCCTCGCGACGGGCAAGAGCATGAAGCATAGTCCCGAGCACATCACCAACCTGTCATTTAGAGTTGTATTCCGCAAGCCTCTCCCAAAACCAGTCATGAAAACCATTTCAAAAATCACCCCAGACTCTCCCCAAGCTGCCGCACAGAAACCCTAAGCAGTTGACTCCACCGCCCACTGCGCGAACCTTACCCAAAGTCCGTAGAAAAGTGCTTGCCTAGCTCCATGCTCATCCATTAAAGTTGTATTGATTCAGAAAGTTTCCTCCATTTTTTTTTCCCAGACGATAATTTTCGACTCTCAGCATCAACATCTTAGCTCGATTTTCCCACAGACGGCGCCAATTGTTACCTTGTTTTTTGGTTCGATTTGTAACAATGAATTTATACAAGAAATAAATAAACATCAAGAGTTTTTACGTGGAAACCCCGAAGGGCAAAACCACGGGACCTAGTCCAGTTTGAATCTTCACTATCATCCCAAGAATTTACAATATTTTATCTTTACATGAAATGGAGGAGGAAGCCTCAAAACCGAATGGGGAAGGAGAAGAAGAATGGAATATCCAATGGAAATCAGCCCTCAGCCGATGAAGCTGCCCCCTCCTTTAATGGGCTTTAGCCTTTTACTCTTAATGGGCTCCCATAATGGGCTTTTGAATTGAGGTTAATGGGTAAGGGTAATAGCAAATGGGCAATGGTAATGGGCCAAGGTAGAATGGCATGGTATCAAGTCAAATTGGGTCGAGCCCATAGAATTCGGGTCCAAACCGTACCGGGACAATTATCAGGGTATCATGAGTATCCCCCTCTAGTCGAGCTAGAGTAGCGTTGTATCGACTCCAACTGGTTAGGTTAGGACCCGGATCGGTAGTCCTTTAAATGCCAAACCATGATGTGACCTCGCGCCGAGCCGTGTTCCCAAGTCATGCTGTCGGTAGAGCCATGACAATTCGAATGTCGATCCTTGATAAAATAGGCGGCTCGTATAGTCCATACGAGGAACCGTTGTAATCACGATACTGAGCTTCTGTCAATAATAGTAGGTCGGACTGGGCAGTAGGAATCCGAACTGAAGCTACAATAATTGAGAGTTCCGAGCTGATAAAGGTGATCGAGAGACCCGAGGTGACAAAACTGAGCTGAGTAGCAAATAAGTATATATCTGAACTCCAGAAATAAGAAATGTTCCGAGTAGATAAAACAAATACGGACTGTTTATCTTTGTTGGGCCGACCTGAGCAAATAAAGCTCGCCCAACCTGAACTCCATAGATGCAATAAATGCAAGAATAATCGTCCAACCTGAGCTCCTGAGATAATGTATGAGAAAATAATACCTATCCGACCTAATCTAAGCTCCGAAGAAATATATATGAGCTAATAATATTGGTCCGAGCTGAGCTGAACTCCACACGATAGATAAGAGCAAATAATGCTCGCCTGAACTCCATAATCAATAAATCTTAGCTCAGTTCCATAGCAGATAAAACCCGTCGAACTCCAGAGCTAATAAACGTATGGACATCCAGAGTTAATAAATATGCCGTGTTGAGCAAACAGAATACAGCTGAACTCTAAAAATGATCCATGGACAGCTAATAAATCCGAGCTGATCTGAGCTCAATAAGTAAATCCGATGAGTAAATAAGTTGACGTGAGCTCTAGAGATGAGATATATCGAGCAAATGACACCTGTCTGTTATCTGTGCAGGGCTGACCTGTCTGAACTTCAACATAAAACGAGCATATAAGTCTCCCCCCGACCTGAGCTCTAGATATAATAAACAGAACACATACAGACCATCTGTCCTGAACTCCAGAAATAATAAACAGAGGACATAAGGTCGCCCGATCTGAGCTCCAGATATAATAAATATGAACAGACAACGCTCTCCCGTCCTGAGCTCCAGAATTAATAAACCGAGCCCATACATCTCGTACGTCCTGAACTCCAGAGCTAATAGGTATGCGGAGCAGATAAAGTTCATCCGACATACATAATCACTAGAGTTGAGCAGATAAAAACTCAGCTGAGCTCCCAAAACTAAAGAGCATCCGAACTGCATAATAATAAATGCGCGTAGGAGATAGAGCTCATCTGAATTCACAAAGTGACAAATGTCCTGAGCTCTTGAGCTGACAAAATGCTGAGCAAATAAAGCTCGTCTCATATGATCCCAGAGAATAAATATGATCAGATAAGACATGTCCGGTCTGGACTCCAGATAATAAATATGAGCAGATAAGACCTGTGCTAATATTTGCCAGGGCCTCATACACCTGGACTTAAGCAATCAGGGCGGACCTTAACTTTTATCGTAGTCGGGGCGGACCTTAACTTTTATCGTAGTCGGGGCGGATCTTAACTTTCATAGTCAGGGTGGACCTTAACTTTTATAGTAGCCAGGGCGGACCTTAACTTTCATAGTAGCCAGGGCGGACCTTAACTTTCATAGTAGCCAGGGCGGACCTTAACTTTCATAGTAGCCAGGGCGGACCTTAGCTTTCATAGTCAGGGCGGACCTTAACTTTTATAGTAGCCAGGGCGGACCTTAGCTTTCATAGTCAGGGCGGACCTTAACTTTCATAGTAGCCAGGGCGGACCTTAACTTTCATAGTAGCCAGGGCGGACCTTAGCTTTCATAGTCAGGGCGGACCTTAACTTTCATAGTAGCCAGGGCGGACCTTAGCTTTCATAGTAGCCAGGGCGGACCTTAGCTTTCATAGTCAGGGCGGACCTTACCTTTCATAGTAGCCAGGGCGGACCTTAGCTTTCATAGTCAGGGCGGACCTTAACTTTTATGACTTGTGAATTTTTCCATGCCCGTGAACCTTGCAGGACCCCATTGAAGAGGAAAAATGGGAATCCAACAATATCTTCAACATTCTACTTGTTCCAGTAAGATGACTACAAGCTGATGAAATTAGAGGTGACTTGGACAATGCTCCATGGATGTGTCAGTAGTGCAGCCAAACTATTTCTCCACTAATTGCTAGTTTTTGCAGCAGAAAGATGGATAAGCCAGCCACAAACCAAACAAAATGATGAAAGCAACAGCTGCACCACCAGCTGGGGCTCCTTTCCCTTCCACGAGCCTCCACATGCACCACGCCCCAATTGACCTATAAGGCCTCCACTTCTCACACAATTATTCTATCCTGGAAGGCCTTGGTAACTCCTCCAAACCATACGGCAATTGCACACCTTTCCTAACACATATTCCCTTCACCATCGAGAGCATCGTGAACAAGGACCTATCATCCATTCTCACAATTGTCTCATCAGACAAAATTCCAGATTTATACTTATTTGCAAGGCCATATAGGTAACTAGCCTTACGGCTGGAAACACCAAATTGCTTAAGCTGTTGGGGAGGTAGAGCGAAGATAGAATCGGGAAAAACGGCATCCTCACCACCACAAAGGGAGACGAATCGTGTGTATATCGAGGTGCCAGCTCTATAAGCAAGATGCTGGTATAGATGCTCTTTGTGAGGGCGGGGAATGGGGGGTGGTGAGACTCAAACTGCGGCGGCTGGTGAATATCGATAAAGGGTGCAAGTAGGGGTCTGCCAAGCGGAGGTGGCGGAGACCTACTTCAATTCTCCATTGGCTGATAAGGGTTTCTGGTGGCTGAGCAGGGGCGGCGTGTGTTGAAGGGAAATAATTCTTTTTCTTCCCAGAACACTTAATTTTTTTTTAATCGCACCAGAATGCTCTCCTTTCTCGTTCCCTGGAGCAATTTGATAAGAAGAGCATCAGATTGCCTGAAAATTACTGTAAGTTTTATCTGCATATCAGAACTTGAACCCCAACAATCATCCTCGAACGCAAATTCCTTCGCCCCCTTCTTCTTTTTCGTGAGAACAGGTGGTAATTGAAAGAAGTCTCCACTAACAATCAGCTGCAATCCACCCCAACTTTTGTCCTCACCCACATTTGCTTCCACCCTTATGCTCCTCGCAACATGCTCAAGATTTTCGAAAAGCATACCATCAAACATTTAGAGTGCAACAGTGTGGGAGTCGCTCCAATACACAAAAAACCAACTCCAACTCCAATATATAGACCAACAATCGATCAAAATAATCCCAGTTAATCGATAATAGAATAAGATAATGAGCTGAAAAATACTAACGATTAACCTTAGTTTATCAATCGTGTAAGACCCAGTCGCAACAGACTTGAAATCGCACCATCCTCCAAAAATCGCACCTGCACAGCTGCTGTCCAGCCCCTCCACCGCCTCGCGACGGGCAAGAGCATGAAGCATAGTCCCGAGCACATCACCAACCTGTCATTTAGAGTTGTATTCCGCAAGCCTCTCCCAAAACCAGTCATGAAAACCATTTCAAAAATCACCCCAGACTCTCCCCAAGCTGCCGCACAGAAACCCTAAGCAGTTGACTCCACCGCCCGCTGCGCGAACCTTACCCAAAGTCCGTAGAAAAGTGCTTGCCTAGCTCCATGCTCATCCATTAAAGTTGTATTGATTCAGAAAGTTTCCTCCATTTTTTTTTTCCCAGACGATAATTTTCGACTCTCAGCATCAACATCTTAGCTCGATTTTCCCACAGACGGAGCCAATTGTTACCTTGTTTTTTGGTTCGATTTGTAACAATGAATTTATACAAGAAATAAATAAACATCAAGAGTTTTTACGTGGAAACCCCGAAGGGCAAAACCACGGGACCTAGTCCAGTTTGAATCTTCACTATCATCCCAAGAATTTACAATATTTTATCTTTACATGAAATGGAGGAGGAAGCCTCAAAACCGAATGGGGAAGGAGAAGAAGAATGGAATATCCAATGGAAATCAGCCCTCAGCCGATGAAGCTGCCCCCTCCTTTAATGGGCTTT
This sequence comes from Haberlea rhodopensis, assembly GCA_907163345.1. NCBI lineage: Eukaryota > Viridiplantae > Streptophyta > Magnoliopsida > Lamiales > Gesneriaceae > Haberlea > Haberlea rhodopensis. The sequence continues at coordinate 118,873 of CAJQUN010000591.1, read as the reverse complement.
AGCCTTTTACTCTTAATGGGCTCCCATAATGGGCTTTTGAATTGAGGTTAATGGGTAAGGGTAATAGCAAATGGGCAATGGTAATGGGCCAAGGTAGAATGGCATGGTATCAAGTCAAATTGGGTCGAGCCCATAGAATTCGGGTCCAAACCGTACCGGGACAATTATTAGGGTATCAATAAAGAAATTAAATAGGAACAAACAAAGTCTAGAAATACGTATAAATTAGCGATGTTGAATCGCGTCGTCGATCCCGTATCCCCGTCTCTTCCTTTGGCTGTGCTCTGTACGTGTATTGTTCTTCAACTCGTTGCTTTCTTCACTGTACGTGCGTGACTCTTCTTCAACAATTCGTTCCAAGTTACTGCCAAGAATCCCCTCAACTCTCGTACGTTTCTTCAATCTGATCTCGTGCGTTTCTATCTTCTCCCTTCTTTTATCTTCTGTCCCCTCTCAATCTAATAATCTGATCTCCTTAATTTGCTGCTCACCTCTCTCGCTGCTGTGCTCTGCTGCCCACCAAATATTTTTACGTCACTCCTCTCTATTATCTTCTCGTCCCCTCTTTTTACGTTCCTTCTCGTTAATCTCCTTTGCTCCACGTCTCCTGTCTGTCTGTGCTTCTACGTCTCTTGCTGCTTCGTGCTTTCTGTTTTACGTTGCTGCTCACCTCTATTCCTTCGCACGTCTGCTCTTTTTTTCACTCACGTTTCTCACAGTTTTCAGTAACTCTCTTTCAATCTGTTCACCTCAGTTTTTTTCTTCGCTTTCTAGTCTGATATCCTCTCTCCATCTGATATCCTCCAAAGCCCAATCTGCTCTTATCTTCTTTCCTCTTCTCTTATCTGTAATCTCCCCCTTGCTCACGTAATTGAAGGTTTATCCCCCCACAATTCTATTGTTGCTTACCCGTCTCAATCTCCTCTCTCCTGCTGTTCCTCCCAAATATTTCACGTAAATATCCTTCTCTTCAGTCTTCCACCAAGTCACGTAATCTGCTATTTCAATCTCCTCCTCTTATATGTAATCTCCTCTCCTTTGTAAAGTTGTAATCTTTATATATTATATTATAAAAATAATATAGTATTGATTTGAATGTCCAATAAAATATAATTTTCCTTGCTCGATAATATCCGGTTGTGCTCGGTAGTCCTTTTTATCATTTTAAGCTCAATTCTTCCACTTTTATGCATTTGGACCTGGATTCCTGAAATATACAAATATAAACCAAAACGCGTAATATTTTCCAGGAATCACTACAAAAACACCTCTAATCTTATATTAAATTAAGTGTAAAAATCACACTTATCAACTCCCCCAAACTTAAGCTTGATCTTCTCGAGCAAGAAATAAAATCACAAAGTAGAGTTCAATATTGAAGACTCAAATAAATCAATTCATAGTCAATCATATAGCTTAGACATCTCACTTACAGACGAACAAAAATAAATCAGAAACTTTAACAAGTTGTGTTTTCTCTTAGTTCAAGCAATGTGCGTGTGTGCTATTGTCACTTTCAAGTTTCATACAATTTTCATAGATCAAATCATGCTAGGTAATGAAAGTTAAGATTATCCTTGATCACCCTATAGTCCTATTTTCAAACACTTCTCCACTAATGTAGTCACTCCCTCAACTTGGATCAATAGGTCTTTTAAAGCTTGTAATGTTAGGCATGGGTGTTTGGCTTCAAAGAAAAGATAGGATAACACAAAGAAGAGAGTATAATCATGTAAATTCAAATTTTTAGCACAACTTGAGCTTCTCTTCTTTTTCTCTTTTAACCTTGGCCACTTTGGGACTTAGTTGGATATTTTTTTCTCAAGGCTTTTTCTATTCTTTTCTTTTCTCATTAATCAACTTCTTTACAATAAGCTCATCAAAATATAGCAATTTATGTGCATCTAATGAGAATCATTATACTCCCTTAGGGTAAGGATAATTTTTTTTTTTCAATTTAAGCTCATAAAGGTGGGTATAATGAGTTGCCAAAAAAATAATTGTTGAATGGGGGCTAATAGTATGTTAAACATACTCCAATCTTTTGCAATTAGGCTCAAATTGGGATATTAGAGATTGATATATACATGGTAAGCTTGAAAGGCTCAAACGATCCAAAAATCGCCTAAATCATCTCCTAATCAAGTTGATGACTATAAAATTTCGCCTCAAAGTGTCATCATCAAATAGTTTCTAAGGTACTCTAAGATGCTCAAAACAATTCATCAAGTTCACAAAGATTATTACTACTCCAAATGCAATTCACAAGATTATGACTCAAATGTGCTCAAAATATTCCTCATCTTTGACATGTTACTCAAAACAAGATATTCACAAACAAGTTTTACAATCATCAAAACTAAAGTTGACATGCATAGTGAGATTAATATCATCATGGAGTAGAGACAACTACTATGATTCATTCATATCTTACTAATTGAACTCATTTTCAAGAAAAATTTTCGTTGGTGCTCAATAAACGATCAATTTCCAAATAAGAAGCATGACACGGTAATGCACTCCCCCAAACTTAATTCATGCATTGTCCTCAATGTACTAGGCATGGAAAATAATACAAAGCATTTACCTTTGACAACGACCGTCAGTGATCGTTGTCCAATTCCTCATCAGCTCATGAGGTATAATGTTGGACAGATCACAGCACACATGGAGTCTCGCCAAAATCAAAAACAAAAACAAAACAAACAAAAATAAACTAAAAACAAAGCAAAGGGATAGGAAAGAGTTCTTGATTTATAGTCCCAAGCTAGACTTATTACCGTTTAAGCTCAAGTGCCGCAAGGGCCAGTAGGGGTTATTTCACATCATCCTTGTGGTAGTGTTGTAACCACTTCTCCTTCACAGTAAATAGTGCCCCGTGGTCATCTCTCAGTTTGAAGGTGCCGAATGGTAGAACATCGACAACTTTGAACGGTCCAGCCCATGGTGCGTCAGATTTCCATGGACAAAGTCTCATCTTTTTCCTATTCATTAACACCGAGTCTCCTACACCAAATTTACCTCCTCTTGGTTGGCCATTCGATGTGACCTCCACCTTCTTCTCACTCTTAACCTGCATCGCATCAACAGATAGTGTATCAATTATATTGACACTAAAGCATCGGTGCTCAGTGCGTGTAGTGTTCACAACTTTAAACATATCATAAGTAACTTGATCCCCCCTACTCGGAGGATCAACTTCCCTTCTTGGACATCTATCAATGCCCTTCCAGTAGCGAGGAATGGTCTTCCTAATATCAATGGCATGTCCGCCTCCTCCTTTATGTCTAGCATCATGAAATCCATCGGAATGGTGAATTTGTCAACTTTGACTGGTACATCCTCCACTATCCCATGAGGGTACTTGATGGACTTGTCCGCCATCTGCAATGAGACATTGATTGCTTTTAGCTCTCCCAAGCCCAGCTTCCTGTACACAGACAAAGGCATTAGATTAACACTTGACCCCAAATCACATAAAGATTTATTGAAAGATTTAGAATTGATTTTGCAAGGTATAGTGAAACTCCCTGGATCCTTTAACTTTGGAGGTGAATCATTTTGAATGACAGCAGAACACTCATCGGTTAAATTTATCATCTCATGCTCTCCCAGTTTCCGCTTTTTAGATAGAATCTCCTTTAAAAACTTAGCATATTCGGCATGTGCCGAATAGCATATATGAAAGGCATCTCAATATGAAGATTCTTAATCAATTCTAAAAATTTAGCAAATTTAGCATCAATCTTTGCTCTCTTATACGCAGCGGGGAATGTGAGTGGGATCTCTACCTTAGTAGGTGTGATGGGTGTAGGGGTCTTAGTAGACTTACCTTTGTCGCGTGTTTGCACCTCTTCTTGCTTGTTGTCTGCCTCTCCTCTTAACTCTACGTGCACATCCTTCTTCTCTGCGACCTCATTTCCGCTCCTCAAAGTGATAGCATGGACTTGCTCCCTAGGTTTTGTCTTAGTGTCACTAGATAGTGATCCTTGTGCTCGTTCGGCTACGATCTTTGCTAGTTGTCCCACTTGAACTTCCAAGTTCTTTATCGACGCCTCGTGATTTTGGAATCTAGTTTCCGTCGCTGTGATGAACTTGGTCAACAGCTCTTCCATGCTTGGCTTTGGTGCATACCCCGGTGGTGGTTGGGGATAGTTCATCGGCCCAGTATTGTACGTATTTGGGTAGGGGTAGGTCTGTGGTGGTCGGTTCCCTACAAATTAACAGCTTCATTAGTAGTAATGAATGGGTTACCAACCTGGCATTCAGTGCTCGGATGTCCTCCTTGGCAAAGCTCGCATGTAACAGTTTGAACTTGCATTGCATGCATGCTCAAACTATCAATCTTCTTGTTTAACGCTTCCAACTGGGCAGCTAGGGCAGTGACTTCACTTACTTGATGCACCCCGGCTAGCTTCTTTGGCACGTTCCTGTCGGACTGCCATTGACAGCTATTAGCAGCCATCTCCTCCAACAGCGTATAAGCTTCCTCGGGCGTCTTCCTCATCACAGTTCCTCCTGACGCTGCATCAATCATAGAACGGTTATCAGAAAATAAACCGTTATAAAACGTTTGTACCTGCAGCCAGATAGGGAGGCCATGATGTGGGCATCTCCGCAGTAGATCCTTGAAGCGCTCCCAAGCCTCATACAGTGTCTCTGGATCATATTGGCAAAGGTTGTGATATCATTCCGCATGTTAGCCGTCTTGGATGGTGGAAAGAACTTTGACAAGAATAATTGTGCCATCCCATTCCACGTGGTAATCGACCCTGCAGGCAACGATTGTAACCAAGATTTAGCTTTATCACGTAAAGAAAAGGGAAACAAACGTAACCTGATGGCGTCGTCAGTAACGTCATTATGCTTGAATGTATCACAAATCTCCAAGAAGTTGGAGATGTTATCATTTGGATCATCTGTAGCAGCTCCCCCAAACTGGACCGAATGTTGGATCACCTGTATGATAGCAGGCTTGATCTCGAAGTTGTTAGCCTGGATAGTCGGTCTCGTGATACTCGACAGTGATCCATGGAATGCAGGGTGGGCGTAGTCCATGAGTGATCTCGCAACTGGTGGTACCGGTATCTCCTCGATATTAGCCATGTGTGCTCTTGCTTGCTTTAGCCTAACAATCAACCAAAAAGAACACAAACAGTAGAAGAGTAGAGAGAAAAAAAAAATCGAAAATAAAAAAAAAATGACTAAACTACAGTCAACTAATCTCGTTTGATATTATTAAAACTAGTCCCCGGCAAAGGCGCCAAAAACTTGATCGCTATTATTTTAAACAATATTTTTCAGTGTAGCGATTCTATACCGCAAGTGCACGGTGTCAAGTTTTAGTATAATGATATAAAAAGTACGGATTGTCGATCCCACGAGGACTAGGAAATAAGTACCAAACTCCACTAGTTTAACTATATTTAGCCTACGAAAATTGGTTATAACTGTTAGGATCGGTCCGGAGTGTTTAGAGGGGGGGTGAATGAACACTCCTTCTAAAAATTAATCCTTCGTGATTTCTTTCGGATTAGTGAAAGAAATCTGTTTCTTAATCAATTCTTGTACAAAACAGACCACTGAAAATATAAGTGCGGAACGGTCTGTTCTTGTATGTAAGAACGGCTCGATGGCTAGTGAGAAAGAACGAGTGCAGAAATAAGATACACAGGATATGTTTCTGGAAGTTCGAAGGTGGTGTAATCCTTCTACGTCTCCCCTTCTTCCAATTAAGGAAGGTTTATACTAGAAGACTTTGATTTATACAATTCTGTTGTACAAACCCGATTCAGACTGGATTTACCTCACTACCAATCTGAAACTTCTAGTCACTCAATCTGCTCAGACACACTCTGTCTGACAGTTACAATATGTTTCTCACTTTCTGATTTTCAATATGGAAAACACAAGATGCGCACAGTGATCCTAAATGATCAAATGTTACAAATAAGACGTGCTTAAGAATGATTTCAGCTCGAGAGCTTCTGAACTTGTAAGCTTGTGCTGATTTTTGCTTTCTTGTGCGTTTTTCAATTGAATAGCAAGAGTCAGTGGTCAGCATCAATAAGTTCCTTTTGTTGCATCCTTTTATAGTTGAATGTACCAACGACATTATTTCCTTTAATGTGCAACTTTGACTCTGCTTAAACACTGAGTAGGCTTCAGTCTTCTTCTTCAGGAAACTTGTCGTTCTGGTTCATACTTTCGGCGACTGTCAGGTAAGCTCTTTGTCTTCTTACCTATTATGGCAATCTTCAGTCTTTGGTCCTTTGTAGCATTAATTACAACATTAAATGCTACAATAAATAGCCGTTAATGATTCGGACTGAGGAGCCATTCTGTATGTATCCTAAGCTGTTCTGATCTGATAAAGATAGAGATCGATCTGAAGCCACGGTTGAGTCAGTCTGATATTCATCGATCCGGTCTGATAAGTAATGTGACTTATCAGCTTGTTCTGTTGTTGAGCTATCGATCTGGTCAGTCTGATTACCCTCGATCCGGTCTGATATGCTTTGTCATCTTATCAGCTTGATCTGTTTTGGGCGATCGTTCTGGTCAGTCTGATTTCTCTCGATCCGGTCTGATTTGTTTTGTCATCTTTAAAATCTCATCGATAAGATCCGGGACTAACAAATTCCCCCTTTTTGATGATGACAAAACCTAGCTTCTAAGTCTTTTTAATCAGTCTGAAGAGAACTCTGAAGCGAAAACTTTCGGATCGATTACTTCTTCTTGTTCAAAATAAATGAACATCATTGAGTTGGATCGATTAAACTTTTATTATTAAGCCTTATGTTGAAGTTCAAAATAAATGAACACAGACTTAATCAAAAGAGGATTTTATTGATCACCAAGAAAATCCTAAATACTCAGTCCAAAAAAAAATTATTTTCTAGAAGACTGAGACGGAGGCGGCCTGAAGTCTTTCTTCTTTTCCCCCTTTTTGTCAGCAGCAATCTCTTGAAGAAAGTCGACAACCTGAGCTAGCTACGCGCTGATAGCGTCAAGACGAACGTCTTGAGCGCGGAGGGAATTGGCAACAGATGCTCTGACTTCAGTGGCTAGCTCGATCTGCTCTTTTCTCAGACTGTTCTTGTAAGAGGCTTGTTGAGAAAACAGATCGTTTATGCCTCGCTGAAGGCTTCCGATACTGGCAGTCATCTTCTCTTTGAAAGAATCAAAGTCCAAAGCTGTAAGCCTCTGACCTTGATGAACTTCGAGAACGCGTTGAGAGAGAGACAGGCAGTTGTCGGAGAGATGCTGAAGAGTCCTTGCCAGAAATGGAGGTGCATCAGAGTGTTGGCTGGGAGAGCGATCTGATGAGGACAAAGCCTGGTCATCGTCTTCAGCAACCGGGACAAGTGAAGATACAGCAGCTTGGTGACTCTCAGACTGGATCAAGGTGACCAGATCCGAAGAAAATGTTTGAATGAAAGCCATATCTTCATCGGATTGGACTGGAGGAGTGCTAGGTCTGGAAGGTTCCTCAGTCTGGAGAGCTGCAACAATGGTGGACACCACCAGATCCGGATCGACGAATTCTGAAGCGCCAACTGGTGCTAGTTCTACTGTTGGACTGATTTGAGTACGGGAGGCTGAGGACCCCAAAGGAATGGAGGTTGTTGGAGAGTCCAACAACACATTCAATGGTTCATCATCGGGCACAGACGGAGCATTAGGTAATGGCTGCTCCGCTGTCTGGTCTGGTAGTGGCTCTGCAGTCTGATCTGGTATTTGCTCTGCAGTCTGATCTGCTACAACAGAAGGAATAACCTCAATGAAGGGTTCTGCCATAGTCTTGCTTGCAGAGGGATGATCCGGGCTGGTTGTGGGAGTGGATATACTAAGCTTCTGTCGTTGAAAACGGACAGCTAAGTGAAGAGCATGAACATCCATCTCTAATTGAGCAATTACAGCCCCATCATCTCTGGCAGTTGGAGCAAGCGGATCGAAGTTCTTTTTCTTGGCAGCTAGAAGCAGATTGGCCAGTCTGAATCTGTGAATAGCCGTAAATAGGTCTTTGCAATGCACGGCAAGCCGAACATCATCAGTCTCTGTGCCTTTCAGAACTTCCTCTTCCATCTTCTTCAGTCTGCTCAACGTTCCGAAGAATAACTCAATGTGGTTGATAGCCCTGTACTGGACATATTCATCAAAGACCACAATGAGTTCCTTCAGCCTCTCATCAACATCCTCCATAGCGATGTCGATGGCTGTCTGTGCTGCAGATTTTGGTTTAGAGGAGAGGGGTTTGGAGAGAATGGCTTTTCCCTTGCCGGTGGAGGAAGGAGACTTGATCCCTGATTGTGTATAATGACCCAACTCAGTGATAACTATTCCTTTGACCGTGGGAGAGGCAGAGGGGACTCGGATAGTGACTTTGGGTGCAAGAGTTGGAGCCTGTGAAGGTTGGATGGAAGGTTGTGGTGCAGGGGTGGCTGTAGGTGGAGGCAATATGGGTAATGCTTTCAGGGGTAAAGGCTTGCTGGGCTTGGTAATCTGGGTTCTTGGCTTTTTGGGAGGTGGCTTTATTGGTGGCGAGGGAGCAGACTGAGTTTCTTCCGAATCAGTCTGGATGGTCAGTTTGCGCTTAACGCGAGGTTTGCGCGCAGCAGCCTGTTCTTCGCCCTTCTCAATCTTGACAGCAGCCAGAGTAGCGGGAGTGGGCGGAGCACTCTTGGACTTCAGCAAAGCAAGTCCTTTGGAGTTTAAAATCTTGAAGGGGCTGAGAACGGACTGCTTTCCCAGCTCGATTTCCAAGGACTCCAGTAGTTTACTGAGGGGAACAGCAAAGCAGACAGCTTGTTTCGAGGCAATCACTGTTTCCATCAGAACTCCAAACAGATCACGGACCAGTTCATCTTCTGTCCGGATACGATAGCCGCCATAGCTCGGAACTTCTCTGCGGTCACTGCGTCAAAACTTCCTGCTTTCCCCAACAGAGGCTTGCCCACTATCTCGCATAGCACCTGGAAATGAAAGTGCATTTCCTTCTTCTTGAACGATGGTTGCAGGCGGGAGCCAAGAATAGATATCTTCTTTTGAAGATCTGAGAGTGACGCCTGAGGAATCTGTCCAAATTTCGTCAGTCCGAAATTGGGGAGACCAAAGGTTTTGGCCAGCATCAACGGCGAGATCTCAAAAGTTGTGCCCTTGATGGTAGTAGATATTGATGTCTTCTGGGAGACGGCATTGGCGAACAGTTCGCGGATTTCTGATTCATAAACAACGGTGCCGCATTCCAGAAAGTTTCTTAGACCAGAAGATTCCAAAGCTCTGAAGATGGATACCATCTCTGCATCTTCTGTCCTGTAGATTTCATTAAACTCAACGGAGAGAGAGTTGTGAGTAATGGTAGCCATTTGAGAGAAAGTAAAAGGGGTGCAAGGATGAAGGAGAGTGAAAGAGTAAGAAAACAGATAGCGGTAATATGTAAAAAGTGAAATAAAATAAGATGTTCAGCCCGCTAAATATGAGAGAGAAGACACGTGTCTTTATCTCGATGACTGATGAAAAGAAATTCAAAAATAAACGGTCAGGATAACATATAGTTAAGGCGGTTAAAAAGCGATCAGTCCGGGCTGTTTTTGTGCAAAAAATGTATTGTCCGAACAGATTATGGGATAACATCAGATTGACATAGATCGGTCTGAAAGTTCGGACCGGTCTGTGTCTTTCTGAACATTGTATTATCAATCTGTGGTAACAAGAATCTTTAAACGCGAAAGAAAACATAGCTAAACTATTAAGATAAGTCAATTAATCCAAGAATTTGACGAAAATAATTAAACTTAGCCTCTGGGAGCGGTTTGGTGAAGATGTCTGATGCTTGCTGCTCTGTTGAGATGTGCTCGATCCGAATTTCCTTTTTACCAACATGATCCCGAATAAAGTGATGACGCATATCAATGTGCTTTGTTCGAGAGTGCAAAACTGGATTATATGTTATAGCGATTGCACTTGTGTTGTCGCAGAATATAGGAGAGTCAACAGCTTGGATGCCATAGTCTTTGAGCTGGTGTTGAATCCAGAGCATTTGAGCGCAACAGCTTCCAGCAGCTAGATATTCTGCTTCAGCTGTGGACGTGGCAATCGATGTCTGCTTTTTGTTGAACCAAGAGATCAATCTTTCACCTAGAAATTGACATGTTCCACTGGTGCTTTTACGATCAATCTTACAACCAGCGTAGTCTGCGTCTGAGTATCCGATCAGGCTGAAGTTTGAATCTTTGGAGTACCAAAGACCAACGTTCTGAGATCCTTTTAAGTATTTCAGAATACGCTTGGCCGCAATAAAATGTGATTGCTTTGGTTCTGACTGAAATCTGGCGCACATACAGACTGAAAACATAATATCAGGCCGGCTCGCTGTAAGATACAATAGCGATCCGATTAGTCCTCTATACATGGTTACTTCAACTGTTGTTCCCCCTTCATCTTTGTCTAACTTGATTGTGGGACTCATAGGAGTTGATGCAGTTGAGCATGTTTCCATTCCAAATCTCTTGAGGAGCTCTTTGGTATACTTGGTCTGATTGATGAATATGCCATTGCTGAGCTGTTTTACTTGGAGACCCAAAAAGAATGAAAGTTCTCCCATCATGCTCATCTCAAACTGTCCCTGCATTAGCTTAGAGAATTTCTCGCACAATTTGGGGTTAGTTGACCCAAAGATTATGTCATCAACATAAATCTGAACTAATAGGGTATGTTCCCCCTTAATAAATTTAAATACAGTTTTATCTACTGAGCCGATCTGGAAATCATGGTTCAGCAGAAATTGAGATAGAGTGTCATACCAGGCTCTTGGAGCTTGTTTCAGACCATACACTGCTTTATTCAGTAGATATACATGATTAGGATACAAATGGTTCTGAAATCCAGGTGGTTGCTCAATGTAGACTTCTTCCTGAAGCTTTCCATTAAGAAAGGCGCTTTTGACGTCCATCTGATATACTTTGAAGTCTTTAAAAGCAGCATATGCAAGAAATATTCGGATAGCTTCAAGTCTGGCGACTGGTGCAAATGATTCATCGAAGTCGATTCCTTCTTCTTGTCTGAATCCCTATGCCACCAGTCTGGCTTTGTTTCTAACCACAGTTCCATCTGCGTCTAGCTTATTTCTGAAGACCCATCTGGTTCCAATAACAGGCAGATCGCTTGGTCTGGGGGTCAGACTCCAAACTTGATTTTGTTCGAATTGATTAAGCTCTTCTTGCATTGCTTTAATCCAATTGAAGTCAGTCAACGCTTCATCGATCTTCTTGGGTTCCAGAGTTGAGATGAAGGCAGCATGAGTGAACTCATCCATCATCTGTCCTCTGGTTCTGATCGGTGCAGAGGGACTACCAATCACTAGATTAGGTGGATGCTTCTTAGTCCATCGATAGCTTGACTCTGGATTGTCTGGTCCGGTCGGATGAACGGTATCAGCATGATCAGCATCTGCTTTAACATTTGAGTGAGGAACATCCGGATCAGCTCGATCTGGGGAAGCTTCAATGGCTTGATCCGGTCTGTGTGGTACTTCTGGTTCTGGTGGATTGTCTCTTGACCTGTTAGCTACAATCTCATCATCACTGTTAGCTTCGAGATGGATATTTTCCATCTGATTTTGAATTGAATCTTTGTTGCCCTCAACACATAATGATTCATCAAAAACTACATGAACAGATTCTTCTACAGTTAAGGTTCGATTATTGAAAATTCGATAAGCTTTGCTAGTTGATGAATATCCTAAAAATATTCCATTATCTGACTTAGCTTCAAATGCTGTAAGATGATTCTTACCATTGTTATGAACGAAGCATTTGCAGCCAAACACATGAAGGTGAGAAATAGACGGTCTGTTACCAGTCCATATTTCATAAGGGGTGAGATTCAGCTTCTTGTTAATCATAGACCGATTTTGAGTGTAGCAAGCAGTGTTTACAGCTTCTGCCCAGAACTTTTGCGAAATGCCAGAATCAGCAAGCATTGTTCTTGCTGCTTCCTTGAGCGTTCTGTTTCTTCGTTCTGCAACTCCGTTCTGTTGAGGAGTTCGAGCGGCTGAAAACTCATGCTTGATTCCATGATCTTCTAGAAATGATTCAAGATTCTGATTTGAAAACTCAGTGCCTTTGTCACTACGAATCCTGTCTATACTGGATGATTTCTCATTCTGAGTTCGTTTCAGCAGCTTGATCAACTTCGGACCGGTCTGATCTTTACTGTTCAAAAATATAGTCCATGTAAAGCGTGAGTAATCATCAATAACAACAAGAGTATACCGCATTCCCCCTAAACTTGTTATTGGTATAGGACCAAACAAGTCCATATGCAGTAATTCTAAACATCGGGAGGAGGATTTGGCATTCTTGTTCTTGAAGGATGATCTGATCTGTTTGCCCATTTGGCAAGCTTCGCAGATCTTATCCTTAGCAAAATCGATCTTGGGCAGACCGATAACTAAATCATGTTTACACAGGCTGGAAATGGTCTTAAAGTTTATATGATTCAAACGCTTATGCCACAGCCAATGTTTATTATCATTGTTAGCGATGAAGCAAGTAGGATTATCAGGTTGAGCATGATTCCAGTTAATCTTATATGTATTTCCATTCCTGATTCCTACGAGCATGGTTATACCGTCCGATGATTTAACAGTGCAAGTGTGTTTGTGAAATTCTACAGCATAACCATTATCACAGAGTTGACTTATGCTGATCAGATTATAGCACAGATTTTCAACTATCAGCACATCATTGATAATAATGTTACCATGGACAATCTTACCCTTGCCCACAGTCTTACCCTTTGAGTTATCTCCGAAGATGATCTTGGGTCCAGTACATTCTGTGACTTCAGACAGCAGCTCGATGTTTCCAGTCATGTGACGGGAACACCCACTGTCCAAATACCAGTCTGATGCGAGTTTCTTCGGTACCTGTCATCAAATATAATTATTGTTGGTACCCAATCCTATTTGGGTCCAGAACGGATTAGCCCTTTGGGAACCCACACCTGTATCAGCTTCAATGGCTTGTGTGTGTAGGGTGTGCTGTGTGCTGGTCTGTTTCGATGTTGTGTGTGATAATGTGTGCGCTGTGAAAACCTTTGATTCTCATAAGGTAGTCTATATCTTCGTTGAATCGGTTTTGAGTTATAGTAATTGTATTGTCTTCCTTGCCTTCGATCTTGCACCTTTGGATTTGGTCTGATAGACGCAAATCTTGCTGGTGCCTTTTCTTTGGCTTGGTCAACATAACCAATTCCTTTTCTCAGATTTTGATTTACGTAAGAGACTCCTGTTTGAATCTTAGGTGCTTCAGTTTCATATACTGTGCTGGATTTAACAAATTTCATTTGTTTGACTTGATTCTTCACCAGCGACAGCTCAGATTCATCTTTGGTGCATTCTTTGGTGTCAAAGCCTATGCCGGTGAAATCACCGATGTTTCTTTGAACCTCTTGTAATTCTTCCAAGGATGTTCTGGATTTTGTCCATGTTTTGAATATATGTGAGAGCTTAGCATTTTGTGTGCTAATTCTCTTATTTTCTTCATGGAGCTGATCATAAGAGATTTTCAGCTTATTCAGCTCGATCTGGAGATTTTTGCACTCACCCTGCTCAGAGCAGCTAGGTTTGTTGTGCTCATCCATTTGATCACTGATTTTAACTTTATTCTTCTCAAATGATTCAGCTAAGATTCTATAATCATTAACCATGTCTTGCAGTGCGGACATGAGCTCTTCTCGTGTAAATTCATTTGAGTTAATATCATATACCTCGTCTGTCTGACTCATCTCTTCGTCTGCCATAAGACATTGAATATCTTCTTCGCTTTCGCTGGAAGAGTATTCAGAACTTTCCGAGTCTGAGTCTGTCTGAGCCCATTTGCTGTTTCCTTCTTCAGCTACTAGGACTTTTTGGGATTTTCCATGATTCTTGCGGTCTTTGTAGTGCTTCTTCTTTCTATCATCACGATGCTTCTCTTTCCGTTCTTCTTTCTTCGGTCTGGTGCAATCTGCAATAAAGTGTCCGGTCTTACCACAATTGTAGCAAGCCTGATCATTAACAGTATCATCTTTTCTTGATTTATAATGATGAGAGGGTTTGAAGTTCCTCTTATTCTTAGACATAAATTTACCGAATTTCTTGATAAATAATGACATAGCATCGTTACTTATCTGTTCAGCAGATCGGTCTGATGTTGAAGCGATCTGGTCTGGAATGGCTGCCAGGGCCTTGTTTGGTTGAGAGATGAATGGCTCTGCTTCACCTCTGTTTATCAGTTCAAACTCATAGGCCTTAAGATCTGCAAACAGATCATGAAGTTCAACATTGTTAAGATCTTTTGATTCCCTCATGGCAATGGTCTTAACATCCCATTCCTTTGGCAGAGCTCTCATAACTTTCAGAGCGATCTCTCTGTTAGAATATTCCTTCCCCAGACCATTCAGTTCATTTATGATGCCGGTGACTCTTTCATCAAACTCATTTAGAGTTTCTCCACTTTTCATATTTATGCTCTCAAATCTTTGAAGAGCAACAGTTAACTTGTTTTCTTTGGTCTGGTCGTTGCCTTCACATAGCTGTGCTATCTTCTCCCAAATTTCTTTGGCAGTAGAGCACATTTTGATTTTGCTGAACATGTTCTTGTCCAAAGTCTTGAACAAGATGTCTTTGGCCACATTATCGAGATTTGCTTTCTTTCTTTCCTCATTCGTCCAGAGGGATCTGTCCTTTTCTACCATTTGTGGTTCTCCACCGGTAATGGCGACTGCTGTATTTATTTTTTGGATTTTCATTGGTCCATCAGTGATGACGAACCACATGTCGTCATCCTGAGCTGCCAGGTGAGCTTGCATTCTGATTCTCCAGTCATCATAGTCTTCTTTTGAGAACATAGGGATTTTGTTGAATGATGCCATCAACTCGAGTGATTTAGCTGATTAAGATTGACCTGCTCTGATACCACTTGTTAGGATCGGTCCGGAGTGTTTAGAGGGGGGGGTGAATGAACACTCCTTCTAAAAATTAATCCTTCGTGATTTCTTTCGGATTAGTGAAAGAAATCTGTTTCTTAATCAATTCTTGTACAAAACAGACCACTGAAAATATAAGTGCGGAACGGTCTGTTCTTGTATGTAAGAACGGCTCGATGGCTAGTGAGAAAGAACGAGTGCAGAAATAAGATACACAGGATATGTTTCTGGAAGTTCGAAGGTGGTGTAATCCTTCTACGTCTCCCCTTCTTCCAATTAAGGAAGGTTTATACTAGAAGACTTTGATTTATACAATCCTGTTGTACAAACCCGATTCAGACTGGATTTACCTCACTACCAATCTGAAACTCCTAGTCACTCAATCTGCTCAGACACACTCTGTCTGACAGTTACAATATGTTTCTCACTTTCTGATTTTCAATATGGAAAACACAAGATGCGCACAGTGATCCTAAATGATCAAATGTTACAAATAAGACGTGCTTAAGAATGATTTCAGCTCGAGAGCTTCTGAACTTGTAAGCTTGTGCTGATTTTTGCTTTCTTGTGCGTTTTTCAATTGAACAGCAAGAGTCAGTGGTCAGCATCAATAAGTTCCTTTTGTTGCATCCTTTTATAGTTGAATGTACCAACGACATTATTTCCTTTAATGTGCAACTTTGACTCTGCTTAAACACTGAGTAGGCTTCAGTCTTCTTCTTCAGGAAACTTGCCGTTCTGGTTCATACTTTCGACGACTGTCAGGTAAGCTACTCTTTGTCTTCTTACCTATTATGGCAATCTTCAGTCTTTGGTCCTTTGTAGCATTAATTACAACATTAAATGCTACAATAAATAGCCGTTAATGATTCGGACTGAGGAGCCATTCTGTATGTATCCTAAGCTGTTCTGATCTGATAAAGATAGAGATCGATCTGAAGCCACGATTGAGTCAGTCTGATATTCATCGATCCGGTCTGATAAGTAATGTGACTTATCAGCTTGTTCTGTTGTTGAGCTATCGATCTGGTCAGTCTGATTACCCTCGATCCGGTCTGATATGCTTTGTCATCTTATCAGCTTGATCTGTTTTGGGCGATCGTTCTGGTCAGTCTGATTTCTCTCGATCCGATCTGATTTGTTTTGTCATCTTTAAAATCTCATCGATAAGATCCGGGACTAACAATAACTAATTAACTAATTTGACTAACTAACTCAATAATAAACCAAACAAACGATAGATAATGATAATACAATCAATAGAGACAATTATCAAGACTTTCGGTTCACCTATGTAATCCCCCACAATTCGCCTATTAGTTAAGAATTAATTCAAACAATCTAAGGTGACGCGTTTTCCTAATTCACTTGTTATACATTGGTCCGGCTATAACAAATCTAATACTAACGTAACAATAAGCCACTCTCATACCCTTATTGAACAATTAATATTGTAAATCGATCTATGAAAACTTCTAGCCTTCGATTTTTGTAAATCTATTGCTATCACACATGTATTTGACTTTATCTCTCGATCTCAGTCTGAAATCCACGGCATAAATCACTATATCGAATTCCAATTTTATCTCTCGATCTCAATTGTAATTTAATATCATTCAAGGATGGCCAAACCCTTAAAAGCATGAAGAACAATGATCTATGCACTTTGATATATAAGAATAAATCAAAACATTCAAATTAAATCATGGGTTCATAACATAGGATCCCCTAAGTCTTGATAACAAACTTAGCCTAGAAACATATTTAAAATCAAATGCAAAATTACGTTTTTCAACAACAAAAGCATAAGAAAATTAAATAGAAACAAACAAAGTTTAGAAATACGAATAAATTAGCGATGTTGAATCGCGTCGTCGACTCTGTATCTCCGTCTCTTCCTTTGTATCACTGTACGTGAGTTTCTTCAGCACTAATTCCTTGCTGCCGTTTCGTGAATCTCTTCACTCAAGATCTATGATGAACTTCTTCTGCACGTTCAAAGTTCTCTTCTCCCCTCTGTCAATATTTGCACGTTGAAGTCCTCTTCTGTTTGATAGCCGCTCACCTTCGTAACTCACGTAACTATCCTTGTTCTCTTTTTTTCTGATTTGCTCACGTCCCTCTTCGTTTCTTCTGATCTCGTTCCGTAACTTGCTGCTCAGCTCTATCTTCACGTCACTCTTCCTGCTCTTGTTCTCCAGAATTACGTCTCCCACTTCTCTTTAATCTCCCACTTTTCTGAATGTTTCATCTCCGCAAATCTGTTCTAATATATCTGGTAGCGTTCTGCACGTTGATTGCTCTTCTGAAGTCCTCCTTCCCACATGTAACTCCTTCAAATTCTGAATCTCCTCTTTCGCTTCTTCCCTAATATCTTTGCTGCTCCCCTCACTCTGAACTCCCACGTACATTTCTTCTCTCTCCCACTGATTCTCCTCCCCCCTCACTTTTCTGATATCTTGCTCACGTTTATCCTCCTAAATTCACGTCTCCTTCTCTTCTGAAATTGCTGGCCACCTCTCCTTGAATGCTGATCACGTCTCTTCATCTTTATCTTCTAGCTTTTTTTGGCTTTTATCCTCCTAATATCTTATATAATATATGATATTATCCATGTTGGTCTCTTAAAGGAATGAATTTCTATCCAATTTAATGCGTGCTTGAAAATTCCTCCACGTCATATGACGTGTATTGCTCGGTTTGGTCATTTTTCATCATTTTAAGTATAATTCCTCAACTTTTATGCAATTGGACCTGGATTCCTAAAATATACAAATATATACCAAAAATCATAATATTTTCCAGGAATCACTACAAAAACGCCTCTAATCTTATATTAAATTAGATGTAAAAAGCACACTTATTAGTAGGTTTATCAAACCGATCTGACAAACAGTACACTGACTATTGTACTACTCTACAGTGCCACTAAACGCGTCATAAAACTAGCCGTTGTTAACGGATTCAGAAAGAAGACAAAAGGAATATTGGACGCTTATATGATTGTAGAATCAGCGCTTCACAGTCAATATTTAGAAAAGTTGACGTTGGACTTTTTGGACTACAAATACGTCAGAGATAGATTGAGATTACAATTTTTCAACAATCAGTAATCTCTCAAAAGCTTTAATCAATTATTTATCAAACCCTTTATTGAAAGATTCATAATCATAAAAGAGCAGCCAAAAGCTTTCTATGTGATCTTGAAGATCCCAGTCAAAGTCGCTGCTCAAAGAAAAACACTCTTAACACTTCATTATCACATATATCTTTTGATATACATAGTGTTATGAAATTATTGTATTACCCATACTTAGTTCTGGATCCTTGTAAAACTTTGTGATCTGTGTGAGGTATTGGTTTATGCTATCTTTGTAGTATTAGTCTAAGTGGGTTCTACATTTTTAGTGTAAAGCAGATTCTTCTAGTGAATCATTCCTGCAAAGGAAGAATGTGTGATGTATATAAGCGTTGTGCTTCGAATTTCCAGAAGCCAAAATTGTAATTTCTGCACTTTTCATTTTTTATTACTATTAGTCTACCACATTTACATTAGTCCAGGAGACTCCACCTACCTTGTTCATTTCAGTAGGATACTTACATATTGCTATCGGTTCACTTTTCACAAGTCCATCAGACCCTTTCCGCATTATTCATTTTAGTTGTCTATTGTCTTGTACTTATCAAGATTCAACTACAGACTTAATAAGTCTGCCATTAGCCATAAAATTTGATTTGAGCTTGTATTTATTCAACCTCCCTCTAAACACAATTTTCGATCCTAACACTGTGGATATCGAAGGAGTTAGTAGATCACGTGTCATGATGGAAAGCACTGAACAATGTTTAGCATTGTCTTTCCACCATGCCGAACCATCAAAAGTTTTAATTCTTGTCCAGGAAAATTAATTACATGGTTTAAATATAATTGAAGCTCGGTAAATGAAGATGAAGTAGAAAAAAGTCGGCGTAGAATCTTGTTTCTTCTTTCAATTGTCCACACAGAACTTTTCTACTAGTGCTACCACTACTACCACTTTCTCCCATTAAAAATGATCTAGAATTATGTAATGAATCATATAAAGAAAACAACGAAAATAAACAATTGTTAAGGTTTTCTTTTTGTAACACTATCATAATTCATGTTACTTTCATAAGATTCAATTATAATTACTACACTATATAATTTTACTATAGGATCCACAATTGCAGCAAAACAAATGAATAGTTTTTTAATAGTTTTTAAATTTATACTCTATTGGTTCGACAATGTTCCACTGTATAATGCAAAACATTCATTAATTTCATAAAATTTATTTAAAACCACAAAAATTATTTATTAGCATCTTAAAAAAGTGCCTATCGATTTTAAATAGTAGAAGCAGTTTGCTAATCTATTTCATAAATACACAAATATTCAGCCATCATTTCATTAAAAAACAATGTAATGACATCTTGATAAAATAAACGTGCTTGCAACATTAAATATGTGACAGTCTCCTATTAGGAACATAATAAGGAAATCTTTATAATTTTTGCCATGAGAAATGCATAAACTTTTAAGTCTTGTTTTTCTAGCAACTGGACCATTAAGAAATCTAAGAGTATTTTTTTCTTTCTAAATGAGTATCAAATGGTTTCAAATCATCTCACACACACAATTATAAAATATGACATGCACAACGAATATGAAAAAGATCACCATTTAATATTTGTTTCAAATAAGCTTTTAAATGTTTAATTAAAGAGTTATTATTAGATGGATCACCAAAAGAAATAGAAATATTTTATTATTAATATTATATTTATTAATTACTTGCATAATGATATTATAACTAACTCCACCCCACCCATATAAGGTCAATCAATTTTTACAAAACCAATATTTTTATGTAACACCCACTTAACGTCAATCCAATGTCATGTAACACATATATATGATGCATTGCCAATATAAGTTGTCCAAATGTCACTGATTAGTTCTACTTTTGAAGAAAGACTTGAAAAATACGAAACTGAATTTGCTTTATATCCATGAAAAATTGTGAATGCATCCGATTTAATAGTATTTCTTGAAAACCTTTTATGTTGAGGTTGCAAACCTAAATGAATATAATTAGTAAATTTTGTATCTGCCCCATTGAAAAGTGTTTCTCCGCACATACTATGTATTTAGCTAATTCATATATCTTTCAACCGAATAAGTGAAAAACCCTAAATTCGAATCTACTACTACCACCACTATGAAATTGGGAAAGAGTAGATTGGGTACCATCATTAGACTATCTTTCATGATTAGCCATATGCCTAAATAAATGACTAGTCCCACCCGAAAAAAATATATGTATAATCTTTTTTATATTTTTTACAAACTGTTCTTGTGCCCTCGCCCTCAACATTTTTCACGTCAAATATTTGTCATACATTACTAGTTCTTTGTTTAAAAGTTTTTTTAGTTGATGATGAAATATTTGGTGTACTTTATTCTTCATTTTGATATTGATCAATTTCATCATCATAATTCAAAATTAAAGATGAATCGTCAATTATGTAAAATCAGAGTTATGTCAAATTATCTAATACAAGTATACACCAACAAAAATAAATGTTACCAAATATTTTGCGTTTGATAGTTTCTGGCCTCGTGCATTGGCTTGCCAAATATTGAGACGAACTTCTTGTTCTTGTTTACAAATTAAGATTAGAGAGCTTAGAAATAGAGAGCTAAAAGATTGAGAAAGGAAATTGTGAAGAAAAATGATTGTGTTAAGCTCCATTTATATAAACAAAACAAAAAAATAAATAAAAGGATACGAACTATCGATTGACCGTTGCACCGTGGCGAGCAATCGCTGATGCAATGTGGCGATCGAATTTTTCTTAAAAAAAATAAAAATAGGACGTGTCGGGCCGACATGGCCCGTGGGCTAATACTCGTGGCCCAGCACGACATGCCTACAAGCACGACCCGATACTGTAGATATCCGGCCCGTGCTAGGCCTCGTTCCACCCCACGTTTGCCATCTATAACTAAATGTATACTCTATGTATTTTGTTTTAGACCTACTTAATTTAAAATTCTTTGATTCCATGGTCTCTCTTTATAACTCCAATTTAGCATTTACCTCTTGCCCTAGTCTTAGCGAATAACACAACATCGTCAATAAAAAGCATGGTCCAGTGTATTTCAGTCTGTATGTTTTTTGTTATCTCATCAAATACTAAGATGAACAAGAAATGATTCAACATAGACCCCTTAGTGGAATTCAATAGTGGTCGAGAACTCATTCGTCACCCCGTTACACGATCTCACAATTGATGTTATTTTGTCATATATATTCTTGATTATATTGATATACTTGATGAAAACTCTTTTTTATCAAAGTCTACCAAATGTATATTTTAAAATTTGTCTAAAATAATACACCAATATGATTGGAAAAATATCTATTTGTTAGTTGAGCGATTTTTATAAAATTATTAAACAACGAACTTGCGCCACTTAAATTTGGAAAAGATTGAAACAATGTTTTCGATTTTAAGATGAAGAAAACTTATAATTTCGTGTAACTACATCCGTTAGCTTTAAAAAGTACATATATATCTGAGGTATATGTCTATCTTATAATTATCCACTTGAATATGATGAGCCAATTGTAAGATAGATAAACATATAATGTGATATAAATATAATTTTAAATTTATTGGAATAAATGTATGATTGATATATAACCTTATAAACATAAAAAAACTTTGATTATAAATAATGATCTTTATATGCACAAAAATAGAGCATAACACCATAGTTTAAACTCTCATGATCTCTTGCATAACAATTGTAGTATATTCTTATCAGTATCGTAGGGTCAAACGTTAGTGATAACGACGCAACTCAAATATTTTTGAACCGTTCAACAAATCAAGTGTCACGCTTCGATCACTCACTAAGCAATGATAATTATTGCACTCCAACATTCACCGTCTCAATAATTGCACTATCTTGTAAATAATGGGAATTGAAGATGTGACATTGCCTATAACACCAATTGTAAGATCAAACACTTGACACTTTATCAAAAATTGTAGCTAATGATAACGATGCAACTAAAATATTTTTAAATCATACATTAACTCATAAACCACACTTGGATCACTAAATAACCCATTTTTAAAAAATATTTAACAAAATAACCTAAAATATAAAAACTTAATTTTCTAACCCAAAACGCCAACCCAATTGACGTGTTCAGGGGTCACGCCAACTTGGTTGGCGTGTCCAATGACACGGCAACTTCTTTTGATTTTTTTTTTTCCCTTTTTTTTCTAACTTCAAATATTTGTTTTTTTTAAATAAAAAAAATTAAAATACAATACATAAAATATAGAAATCAACTACCACTTATGCACAGTGATTAAATATTCACTTACTGTAAAAAGTAAGAAACTCCTTACCAATGTAGGAGCACTACCATCTGCAAAAGTTCATATCAAGTTTTCTTAGCATATTGAGTTGTGCATGAGTGTACCCTATGAGTTGTCATTTTCTAAATCAACACTAGTAAATATCAAACAACACATGCGATATATACTATACCTTGAAGAAAATGATTCATCCTTATTTTTTTCATGACTTATTTGGGGGCTTAGTTATTTAATCATTATTAATTTTAAAAAAATTACAACAATACAATAAATATCAAGCTTTTATTTTTCTTTCAGTTGTATATGTCTATAAATTTTAATTTTAATATTCAAAATTATCCAAAAAAACGCAAACATTACTAAACCCTGAACCAAATTTAAAAACAGAATTTGACGGAAAATAAATGAAATTCAACAAATGCACGACTAACATGCATTTCTTCAATATTTTTTTATTTTATTTTTATAAATTCACCAAGAAACGCAATTTGATTTTGAGTTACTTAAATCTAATTTTAAAAAATTTATAACTATTGTATTGTTGTGATTTTTTTAAAAATTAATAATGATTAAATAACTAAGCCCCCAAATAATTCATGAAAAAAATAAGGATGAATCATTTTCTTCAATGTATAATATATATCACATGTGTTGTTTGATATTTACTAGTGTTGATTTAGAAAATGACAGCTCATAGGGTACACTCATGCACAACTCAATATGTTAAGAAAACTTGATATGAACTTTTGCAGATGGTAGTGCTTCTACATTGGTAATGAGTTTCTTACTTTTTACAGTAAGTGAATATTTAATCACTGTGCAGAAGTGATAGTTGATTTCTATATTTTATGTATTGTATTTTAATTTTTTTTATTAAAAAAAACAAATATTTGAAGTAAAAAAAAAAAAGGAAAAACAAAAAAAAACAAAATCAAAAGAAGTTGGCGTGACCAATTTTTTAAGTTGGTTCCGCCAACTGGATTGGCGTGACTCCTGAACGCGTCAATTCAGTTGACGTTTTGAGTTAAAAAATTAAGTTTTTATATTTTTGGTTATTTTGTTAAATATTTTTTTTAAAATGGGTTATTTAAATAAATAACCCATCCAAATAGGGGTAACCGTTACAATTCAACAAATATAAATACGATATAATTTTTCATTGAAATATTTGTCGGCATATGGAAATATTTATTTATCATCCATAAGTCAAAAACGTATGTTCTGAAGTATTATTTTACTTTTTTAACATATTTAAAATTTTTTTTTTTCTAGAAATCCATCTGCCATCGCTGTTGGCCTGTCGCTTTCACAGCGGCAGCAGGTATATCAGGTATGCGTCCGGCTCAATAATTATGAAATTTTTTTTTCGTAATCAATAATTCGAGCGATATTATCTGAATTTGTAAGCGAATTCTTCTCCTCTCCTTTATTTTTGACAGTGATTTTGCAGCACGTAAATAATTGGCTGAAAAGGTGTAATGGAGGCGATTACACCCGGTCGATTCGTCGGCTCTGAGATTCATGGCTTCCGTTCCATGGAAGGTATGAAATACACATACATACAATTGTCTGTGTCTAGCTTTGAATTTGGTTTTTGAACGTTTTCCTAAGTATCGTCAAATTTTGGATAGTGGGTTTGTAGGGGTTTAGTCTTGGGGATGTTTTTCATTAGCTTGCGATATATTTTTCCCATTTGGTTGGTTTGATTTTCTTGATTAACGATGGCAAATGAGCTTTTAGAAATTTAATTATTTCGCAATAGACGTGCAATCTAGAGGGATATAGAGTAGTGAAGCTATGGATTGGACACATCTTAGTATGTCTTTCATTCACCTACATCAAAGGTGGTGGTATGGTTGCTATCGGTAGGACAGAATATTCTCGTCAAAATGGTGGTTACGACCTTAAGGATCAATGGTCAACTATATTAGGGAAGACCCGGACCCGGACCCGTATCAAAAGTGCCCGCGGGTTTGGACATTTTAAAAAAAAAAATTAATATCGAATATACATTGCACTTCTTTGGCATCATAACGTTGTATTATTTAATTTGATATCAAAAGTCATATGTTCATATTAAAAAAGTTGGACATTTTGAGGGGCATGAGAGCAAATTAATAAAAATCTGATAATTAAAAATAGGGGTAATACATGAAATGGTCCCTCTTGTTTGCACACATTCCCGATTTAGTCCCTCTTGTTTGCACTGACCCGATTTAGTCCTTCTAGTTTTCTAATTTGTCCCAAATCAGTCCTAACTGTTAAATGCACCGTTAAAACTAACGGAAAGGACTGAATCGGGAATTGATGCAAATATTAGGGACTGATTCGGGTCATTTAAAAAGATTGGGTGACTTAATTCTTTAAATTACTATGGATACTTTATTATAATTTTGGCAATTTTTTTGTAAAATTATTATATTTAAATAATGGTATAATATATTAAATTCTACATACAATCATTTTTCACTCAAACAAAACAAAACAAAAATCAATAGCATATTGATATACAAAATATATTTCGATGACTAGTTTACTTATTAAACATAATATATTTTTGATTTCATTAAATTATGTCTATCAGATGTGTCATCAATTTATTAAAAAAATATTTTCTTTTTGATAAATTAAATAATTTTTTGATAAATTAAATAATTTTTTTATAAATTGATGATATTTTTTACAATTACTTAAAAAATGTAGAATTTAATATATTATATCGTAATTTAATAATTATAAAAATGTCATTAATTTATAACAAAAATTATTTAATTTATCACAAAATTTATTTAATTTATCAAAAATGAAATAATTGTTTTATAAATTGATGACACATCTGGTAGACATAATTTAATGAAATCAAAAATATATCTTATTTACTAAGTAAACTAGCCATCATAGTATATTAATATGATATTGATTTTTCTTTTGTTTGTTTGAGTGGAAAAATGGTTTTATGAAAAATTTAATATATTATATCATTATTTAAATAAAATAATTTTACAAAAAATTGCCAAAATTATAAATAAAATATCCATATTAATTGCTATAATAATTAAAAATTGAAAGAATTAAGTCACACAATCTTTTTAATGACCCGAGTCAGTCCTTAGTGCTTGCATCAATTCCCGATTCAGTCCCTGAAGTTTGAAGTGACCCGATTCAATCATTTCCGTTAGTTTTAACGGTGCATTTAACGGTTAGGACTGATTTGGGACAAATTAGAAAACTAGAAGGACTAAAACGGGTCAGTGCAAACAAGAGGGACTAAATCGGGAATATGTGCAAACAAGAGGGACCATATCAGGTATTATCCCTTAAAAATAGTTTTATAAGGCTTATTATACATATTTACTAGATAAAAACATGTAACTAAGTCACGAAACTCAATTTTGTTCTTTAAAATTGATTTCTAGATAATAAAAAAATTTATTTTATTTTTTAAAAACAATGGGTCAAGCTGGGATGGGTGGGTGGGTCTAAGATAACTTTTTTTTTTTTTGTAGTGGGGCTAGAACTGTCAAAATGGGCCAGGCCCGCGGGCCTAGCCCAACCCAACCCGCCAAATAGGCGGGTTGGGCCAGCATTTTTAAGGCCCGCCAGCAGGCGGGCCTATATGGGCTGGCCCAAACGGGCCGCGGGTTTTGGCGGGCCAACCCGCGGGTTGGCCCCATTTTTTTTTTTTATTTAAAAAAAATGTTATTTCTTTTTTTATGCTCAATTCATAGATAAATACTCAATATCACATTGAAGCATTCGATCTACTGTATATTTTTCATTTGGTCTTGCTTTAAAGTTGCAACAAGTATTTCAAAATTGAGTAAAATACTGATTCACTAATCAAGTTCTTTTAGTAGCAGTGTTAATATCTAGATAAAACCTAAAACAAGTTTCAGTATTCTTCTAGCATCATTTCCAGGTTCGGCAAGTTTAGTTGGAAATATTTTTTTGAACTTTCTTTTAAAAAAAAATTAAAAAAATTCAATTTTTTTTAAAAAATTAAAAATTAAAAAAAAAAATATTTCGGCGGGCCAGCCCGCCCCAACCCGCGGCCCGCTTCGGGTCGGGTTGGGTTGGGGTTTTCCCAACCCGCCTGGAGGCGGGCCCAAACGGGTTGGGCCCGTTTGGGCCGCGGGTTGGGCGGGCCAGCCCGTTTGGGTCGGGCTGGCCCGTTCTGACAGCTCTAAGTGGGGCGCGTCCCGTGATTGGCAAAACCCGTCCAAGACCCGCCCCGTTGGCATCCTTAAATTATATATAGAAGTCCCATCAAAATTGAGAGGAAGATATATGAGGAAAATATATTATTGCACTTATGGCAGCATTAAATCTACCATCGGACCCTTACGGCAGCATCAAAACCCACCATCAATGGCCAACTGCATAGAGATGTCCCGTCAAAATTGGGAGGAAGAAAAATTGGGAAAATATATTACATTTGGTAGAATTAGGGATTATTAATCAAGGACGGTGAACCCAATCTATGTGGATTGTGGGGTATATTTATTTTAGATTTTATTGATTTTAATGATTTTTATAGAGTTTAAAAATCTAGAGGTATGCAACCTAGACTTTTATCTACTCCATAAAAGTCCAGTGATATCCAAAATAGACTTTTATAGATTTTTAAAAAGTAGGTAGTATTCAAACTTGACTTTCTGAAGCTCTATAAAAATCTAAAGATATTCAAAATTTCAATAGATTTTCAAGGACTCGTAGAGAATTTGCTAGGTACAAACCTTGAAGCCCTAAGTACAACTATGAAAAATAAAAAAATCTTCTCCGCACACCCTAAATATTTGAACAGACTTTTATGTGTGGTCACTGTAAAAAGGTGGAATTTGTTTATCAAACGACAACTACATTGATCCAATTATTCACCAGAAATCCAGGTCTTTCCTTGAAGTACTTCATATGGTGAATGCATACTGACTAACCATACTTACTACGAAGGCTATGTCTGGACGGGTGTGAGACAAGTAAATCAGTCTCCCAACAAGTCTTTGATATCTCCTTGTGTCGATTGGTTTGCCACTGTTGATATCTCCTAAATTAGCATTTACTTCAACTGGAGTATCCGATGGTCTGCACCCACTCATTCCATTATCCTTTAAGGGATCAAGGATATACTTTCGTTGTGTCACAATAATTCCTTCCTTGGATCGTGCTACTTTCATTCCAAGGAATACCGTAACTGACCCAAGTCTTACATACTTTTGAACCAAACTGATCAGTAAAACCTGGGGGTGCTCCCATGTAGACTTCTTCTTCAAGTTCACCATTCAGGAACGCATTCCTTACATCTAGTTGATTGAGTGACCAGTCAAGTTTTGCAGCAATAGATAGAAGGACCCGAACTGAGTTCAGTTTTGCCACAGGTGAGAATGTCTCAGAGTAATCGACTCCATAAGTCTGAGTGAAGCCTTTTGCAACTAGCCGGGCTTTGTATATCTCTAGAGAACCGTCTTGAGTTATACTTTATGGTGAACACCCACTTACAGCCAAGCAGCCAACAATAGACTTACCAAAAGGTAGGTAAACTTTCTCCCACGTGGAATTCTTCTCGAGCGCTTTCTTTTCTTCATAATGCGCAGAAAGAAGGTGACAAGTTCTCGTATGATATAAATTTGACAGAGGGTGTGTGTGCATGATCGAACTCCTTTTCTTAAGGCAATAGGGAGATCTGTGTGGATTGAAGAGTTTAAATTAGGCATACCTTAGAGTGTTATTTGAGGCATCATCACTTATCTCAGGATTTGCCCTTTCGGTGGACTCATGGTTTGCAATGGGACAATAGGTTCTTGTTTCCATCGAGCTAAATCTTTTGTGTAAACAATACCCTTAAACCGATTGTTTTGCAAATTTTCATTTTGACTATTATATCCGTAGGAGAGAGACTATTACCAGTGTCACATTAAAGATTAAGTCCGATTCATTTAGAAAGTCATCTTCCTGACTATTCTCCCCTTGAAGATGAGAGTGGTAGTAGGACTATCCTTCGAAAAAGGTTACGTCCATAGAGACAAAATGTTTTTTGGAAATTGGATCACAACATTTATAGCCTTTTTGATTTGCCGGATATCCAACAAAAATGCATTTTGAAGATTTATGATCCAACTTAGATTGTCTAGGATCGTGATTGTGGACAAAGACAACACTACCAAATTTTTTGAGGGGAATATTCGTGATAAGACGACAATCAGGATAGTATTTGAGAAAGGTTTTTTGAGGAGTCTTGAATTTCAAAATTCTTGTAGGTAGTCGATTTATTAAATATGTAGCTGTGAGAGTGGCATCACCCCAAAGAAATTTTGGGCACTTTTGTTTGAAAACTGAGTGCCATAGTGTTGGTGGGCTTGCTATAATAAAACACGCTTCTTAGTTTCTTATTACGTTTTCTTCCTTTACAAATGTATAAATAACATTAGTAACACATTTGTATAAATAACATTAGTAACACGGTACAAACATTTTATTACGCAATACGAGTTCTTTATTTCCCTCCACATATTATGTGAGAGCTGGATACGATCCAATTCTCAATCTCAATCAATCGTTTCATATTTCCAACGTTGATCCACAATTTGTTCGTTTTGCTGATTGATTTGAAGTTTGCGTCATTATCAGTATTTTCCTCTTCATACTGAAGGTTTTCAATAATGGCGAATTCTACGAACTTCAATGATCCTTTGTACATTCATGCCTCAGATACTCCATGATTCTTGATTGGAGTGGACAATTACGGTGTATGGAGTCGTGCGATGTTAGTCTCTTTCGAGCCACAAACAAATTAGGTTTTTTGGATGGCTCATGTAAACGTCCATTTCCTGATAGCACTACTTTCTCTCAGTGGGAGAGATGTAATGCATTGGTCCTTTCATGGATCATGAATACGGTTTCCAAAGAAATATTCGGTGGAATCGTTTATTCAACGGATGCTTGGAAGGTGTTGGAAGATCTTAAGGAACAATATGATAAGGTGAATGGTTCAAGGATTTTTGCATCACATAGAGACATCGGACGATTAATTCAGGTCTCTCAGTGTATTTCTCCAAACTTAAAACAACTTTGGATGAATATAGCTCGTTCTTCCGTGTTGTGACTGTGATGCTGCTCGTAAGTATTTAGAGCATGATCAGCAACAAAAGTTGTTACAATTTCTAATGGGACTCAATGAGAGTTATGCGGCAATGCAGAGCCAAATTTAATGATGATCCCTTTGCCTATTATTGGACAAGCATTTGCTATTGTTTCCCAAGAGGAATCCCACAGATCATTGACGCATGTACAAAGTCCTGCTGCAGTGTTCTATTCAAATCAAGGCAAGCCTGGTACACAGAAGAAGGAGTCAGTGAGATGCGAGCATTGTAATTGACTTGGACACTCAATATCCAATTGCTATAGACTAGTTGGATATCCAACAGGACATAGGTTTCATAAGGCTCAACAATCTAATCCGAGTCAAAGATTGAATATGCGGAGTACTTAGAGAGATGTTAATACTGCTAACACTGAGAGTCTTCAAGGTATGCAAGGTAACAAGCTGGTTCTCCTCCTGTTTTCACCAAAGAACAATATGAAGAGATTTTGAAGCTGTTGGGAGCCACCAATATTCTTTCTGCCAATGTGCCAACAGCCAACATGGCAGGTACAAATGAGAATTTCTTTACTGCCTCTTCTTTGACTCGATGGATAATCGATACAGGTGGCAATGAACATATGATTGGTAATTATCTATTGCTAAAAGATTCTAGTTCCATAGCCAACTCTATCAAATCAGTAAGCTTGCCCAATGGGGAAAGTGTTCCAGTCAATACCATAAGATCAGTGGTTTTGAATGATCACATCAATCTATCAAATGTCCTTTACATTCCTTGTTTTAGGTTCAATTTGCTTTCCGTTTCGAAGCTAGCCCAAACTCATCATTGTTCCATTGATTTTTCCCCCAATTTTTGCCTTTTTCAGGACCTCAAATCTGGGAAGATATTGGGGATTGGTAGAGAAGACAATGGTCTATATCACGTTGATTCTAGCTCTTCTTTTTCACGGAAAGACAGTGTAAATAAATGTTCTTTCAAGCTACACCACTTTGTTGTGGTGTATACGCAAAAGAATTTTGATGAATAATTCCCTTTTTCAGCAAAGAAGTCTCCAAGCAAATGATTGAAATATTCTTTGTCATTATCGCTACAAAATCTTTTAGTCTGTGTTTGAAATTGTGTTTGAGCCACATGATAAAAAATTATAAACACAGTTTCAGCATCAGATTTATCCTTTAAAAGAAATACCCAAGTCATTCTAGTGTGGTCATCAATGAAAGTAATAAAACATCGTTTGACAGACATTTTTAAGACTCTAGATGGACCCAAACATCACACTGTATCAGAGTAAAAGGTGCAGACTCTTTATAAGATTGAGAGGGAAATACTGCACGATGATGTTTAGCTAATTCACAAGACTCACATCTAAATAAAAAAAAGACTTTTATTCAAAAATAAATATGGTAATAGTCGTTGCAAGTAATGAAAATTCGGATGTCCGAAACGAAATGCCATAACTTAATCTAACAGTCATAAGAAGCAAAATTAAAACAGGTCTTCACGCCTTGTTTTTTAACGAGAGATTCAGCCGTGAAGATATAGAGTCCATTGTCTTGTTTAGCATTGCCAATCATCTTCTCCAGGCCAGATCCTGAAACCATCAATAAGAAGACATAAAGACAACACGACAGTTAAGATCAAGAGTTACTTATGGATAGATAACAAATTATAGGATAAATGAGGAACATGTAAGACATCTTTTAGGATCAGGAAGTTAGAAATATGCACGTTTCCTTTACCTGCGATGGTAGCAAAGGAACCATCAGCAAGTTTTACCTTCTTATTACCTACACATGATGTATATGACGAAAAGACTTGCATATACCTATCATATGTTATGTGGCTCCTGACTCTAATATCCAGCAACCAATTGTGTGTGTGCTGGCCATAGAAACAATAGGAAATATACTTGTCTAAGCCAAGGAGCAAGAGGGACTGGGTTTTCCTACTGATAGGGATTGAAACATTTTATACAAGTGCTCAACTTGATCCTTGGTAAAAGGAAGAGAAGGAGATGGCTGCTGTCCAGAAGTATCCACCCTGGTTTGAAGAGCCTGTCCACTACCTGATTTGGACCGAAAGTTGCTGCCTGTTTTTTCTTAAAGTTTTTTGGTTTGCCATGAATTCTACAACAATTTTCTATGGTGTGCCAAGGCTTTTTGCACTTCTCACAGTAAATATTTGGTCGTTCTTCCTCAGAGTTCCATCGTTTAACAGCCAACGCAGACCCTTCATTCTCACCCAACTTTGGTTCACTTGTGTTTTTCAACATGACCCCGTGGCTTGCCTCATCCGGAGAACTTCGGAAAACATTTCCCGAATTGTAGGCAAGAGTTTTTGGCCAAGCAATCTTCCCCTTACTTCATCGAGATCTTTGTTCAAGCCAGCAATAAATATGAACACTCTCCCCCTATCTAATTTTTTTTTTATATCGTATGTTATCCTTAGGATTCTCCCACTTCATCTTCGAAGAGATCTAAGTCTTGCCATATAATTATCAATTAATTGTAATATGCCGTAACACCGCGATTGCCTTGCACCATTCTCCACATCGGATTATTGAGTTCAAATAATTGAGAAAAATTCTCTAAATCAGAGTATGTTTCACGTGCTGCATCCCAGACATCATGGGCAGTAGGTAGAAACATAAAAGGCTTACCAATTGATGGTTCCATGGAATTGATAAGCCATGCCGTGACCAGTGAGTTCTCTAACCGCCATTTCCTGAATTTTGGGTCATCAACAGCTGGTGGTTTCTCCTCCCCATTCAAATAACCGAGTTGTCCTTTGCCATCAATTACCAAGCGGACGGATTGAGCCCATTCCAGGTAGTTTTTCCAATTGAGTTTGTTTATGGTCATTTGAATGGAATTATCAGTCATGGACATTGTTGTATGATGGTTAATGTCACTGTCTGGTGGATTTCCACCTGTGACCGACGATGATGATGAAGACCCTCCTCTGCCAACCATGCTTATCGGAAAAAAAAGTTATGGCTGGAAGATAAAATTGTGGAACGTAATCTGCAATTGACGTAATTGCAGAGGAGAACGATAAATCGCAACGGAAATTTTTGTTTCAAAAGCGACGGAGAACAAAAGCCCACCAGATTACGATTAAAAATATGGGTAATTCGAAAACCCAAAGAAAGTAATCGGGAATTGATTCAAATGCGAGGGATAATACCAACCCACTGCGATTAAAAATATGGGTAATCGTAAAACCCAAAGAGACACGAAATTGGCTGGGTTAAGAAATAGTGAAGAAGATCGGTACTCAGGCGTGAAAAGAAAGGGCCAGGACCGAGTACGCTCTATGCCTCTGATGCCATGTAAATTGACGTACAAGAGAGATGAAAATGGGAGAAATGTATTTCTCTGTTAATTTGATGTGTTTAATCCTATACAATTACAGTGCTTAAATAGCACAAAATACAAGATATCAAATATCTACAAATAAGAAATTATCCTAATTTTAATCCTGATCAAATAAAATTAGATCATAATAGATTTATGTCTTATTTATCTTAATCTACGACAAGTCCATATAATTATATCAACTCCATAAAAGTCTATCATCTATAAATGTCATCCTATGTCTACATAATCTTGGAATCCTTATGATTTCCGTCAGTCACATTGATCTTGGTATTCCTTTCTTGTTTCTCCCCATTTTCATTAGCAAGTTACTTATTGATTGAAGTTTTTTGGAGGTATGTGTTTCCTTATGCATTAATTCATTCTTCATTGTTTATGTCAGTGGCTTTTCATCATTGTACTTTCAATAAAATTGTTCAATAGTAAGCCGAGCAAATTCACAGTTATGCCAGACTTAAAATGTTAGCTTCTTGTAATTTTTGAACCATGTATGCATGGACAGATTTGGATGTTGGTAAGATGATGGAGGAAACCAAGGGAAGATGGCTCAGACCGAATGAGATACATGCTATACTATGTAACCACGAACGCTTCACTGTTCACGTAAAACCCGTGAATTTCCCTAAAAGTAATGCATTTGTATGCTATTTTTCTCTTTCATCATTATTGCATGTTCATTTTATGTACATTCAATACGGTAACTGAATGTAGGATTTGTAAGATATTATGGTGCGACTGTGAGTGATCTTGATTCCATTGGGGATGATATAGGTGGCACAATCGTGTTGTTTGATCGTAGAATGCTCCGGAATTTTCGTAAGGATGGCTATAACTGGAAGAAGAAAAAGGATGGAAAAACTGTCAAAGAAGCTCATGAACACTTGAAAGTAAGGTTGTCTAACACATTGACGTTATGCGTTGAGTTAAACAATTTGTATGTGGCTACATGCGTAACATGGATGAATGCATTTTTTAACTCTTTGTTAATTCGTTTTCGATTTGCTTATGAATGTTTTTATGATTTATTAACTGTAGGAGTTCAGGTTAGTTATTTCAGTAGTGGTCAATTAACATATTGGCGTCTACACTGATTGCTGTGTAAGTAGTAGCTTAGTGTTTTATGATGGGGCCCATCCAAGATAAAGCAACTGTGCTGCCTCTCATGTAAGAGCTCAGATGTTTAGGGCTGACGATCATGTTTAGTTGGTCAAAAGATAAAACAAAAGGGACTACCGATGTCAAATTTAATCATCCTATTTTCCCATCAAATCTTTATGCCTTTTCGCACAATATTATATAACATAATAGCTCATGTTCCCAAGTTCTAGAACTTCATTGGTGCAACAGCTACTCAGTGAGCACCACAACCACCATTACCCTGAGAAACTGTGCATTTCTTAAATGTTTTGGTCCCTGGATTAATGTAGTGCGTGCAAAATTGTCTGTTGAATGAAAGGTTAGTGGAACCATTAATGTAGATTCGGATAAATGGTCTATAGATGGGGTGCTCGTTGAAGTTTGTGGAGTTTGTTATAGTTTGGGAAACAGGGTGCGGGTAAGTGATGCTGTAGGGAAGAGACCTATTGGAGGGTAGAAATTACAATATTTATCTTTAAAGGGAAAAATTTGCAGATATTGGGATATCAAAAGCATTGGGTTAGTTCACGGTGAAAATTCCAAATTCTTCATTAGCCAATGTCTAGGTTGTAATAGTATATGTTTTTAATTTAACAACCTTCTATATTTCTATTTTGATTTAATTATCTTAAAACTCATTCACAAATTGAGAATTTGTAGAAATCAGATTTTATCTTTAGGTATTTTCCTCATGTTACTTACCAAATCGAGCAACAAATTATACTGACTAACTGGCCCGATTAATTTCATAAGAACTCAAACCAGTAACAAGTAATAGGATTAAACGCAACTGGTGATTCATTCAAACCAAAAACAAACAAGAAGATCAAAGTCTACAAAGTTCGACCTCACACATGACCCTAGTCTAGATAAAATCGGTTCATATTCACGAGTGCAAACATGACAATTAAACAATATAGATACTTCTTGCCAAATTCTCTAGCCAAGCTCTGAAATTTCTGCTGTTTTTCTCTCCTTTTCAGATTCAGAGTTATTCACCCTTTTCTTTTTTTTTGTAAAATGCAATTTATGCTAGGGTTTTGTTGCTGGATTCTCTGTGATTAGATCTCCCTTCCATAGTTCAATTTCATGCCTTATCTTTTGTGGGATCCTTCCTTGTGTGGACTGCTTTCCTTTTTTTCTTTTTCCATGTAACACATGGCATGTGCATCGTGATTATCGGCCTGTGCTCTGTCTTTGGGAGTCTATATGCCATTGTTGTTTCACGGTACTGATAGTTATACACTTTGCCGTGCTACACGACTTGTGTAGTTGTTGTTGTTGTGTCTTGCTTTGTCTCTGTTCTAGATTCTTCTATGCAGAATTAGTTTGCATACAGCTCAGGACATGACCTATGAAGCGGTGTTTTGCGACTTTCTCGTTTGTTTTTGGCCTGATTGACAGTTGACCACTGTGGAAAAAAAGGTCATCACATACGTCACTTCTTTATGCTACCTAATGATAATAATTTTCTCAGGATGTTCAGTCATGGCATTTGAATTCAATGAACATTTAAATTTAAATTCCTTCCTTTGACGAAGAGCCAAAAATTCTGTTATTCCTTCCAGCCAAATAGTCCAATGAGAGCCAGCCAAATAGTATTCCATTCTTTTGGAGTGGTAGATTTAGTCCAAAGATCAATATACTTAAGGAGGTGGTCAACAGGATCATCCTGAATAACGTCCTGCACACCAAGCCACCTAAAGCATTCATGCCAAAGAGATGCAGAGGCACCACACTTGAAGAACAAATGCCTAGAAGATTCCACTTCCAAATTGCAGAAGTCACAAGCATCCGAAATCGGTCCCGATCTAATGTTTCTGATTCTGAGATTGTACTTCGTTGGTATCCTGTCCCTGATAGTTTTACACACAAAAGCACCAACTTTGCTAGGGGCGAGTGAGCACCAGATAGTTTCACAAGCCGAGCGGAATTCGAGTGGGGAAGTCTCCTCTTCGATGATGGATTGATAAGCCGATGAAACCGAGTAACCATATGACTTATCTAGGCGCCAAATCCATGTATCATTTCTTTCCTGCTCCGGAGTGAACCTGTCAATAAGAGCAAACAAATCGTTAAGTAAAACTTCATCCCATGAAAATAGGTTACGTCTCCAATCCCACCTCCAACACCAATCACCCTCCACAACTACCCCCATATTACCCACCAATATATCTCTATCCATCGCAATAGAGACTAATCGAGGGAACCACAAGTCTAGACTCTCATCCCCAACCCAAATGTCCTTCCAAAATTTTGTCCCCAACCCATTCCCAACCTTCCTAAACATCCCTTTTCTAAACCACCCCGTGGGATCGTTAAACACAACCTTCCTTATATCCTTACACCAAAAATAATGAAACCTCAAATCTTCCCCTCTAGCCATCGATTCCTAGTTTAAAGGCCCATATTTTGATTCAATCACTTTCACCCACATACTCCACCAAGATGTGACGCTTCCCAACAAAAGTTGACTGATTCTTTGAGACCACCTTATCTAAGATCTTGCTCAATCTCGAAATAAGGAGTTTAGCCAGAATCTTGTATACACATCCTATTAGGGATATTGGTCTATAATCCCCACTTTTCGATGGGTTGGCCTTTTTTGGTACCAACACAATGAACAAAGGATTACCCCCTTTAATCAACCTACCACTTTGATGAAATTCAGAGAGGAATCTGAACACATCCCCTTTCAAAACATGCTAGAAGGATTTAATGAATTTGAAATTATACCCATCTGGACCTGGACTTTTAGAGCACCGCATCTTTAACTTTTGTTTCAGTAAAATCAGCCGTGCGCATATTATTGTCAAAGGAATCAAGTTTGTCAAAATGAATGGATTCTCGGAGCACCCGAGCCCTGTTGGTTGAAATAATTTGCAAAATATCTATGCACCCCTGATTTGACTCCCGCTACCGTGTCCACCCACTGCCCATTAATTTCAATCCCCACCGTTTCGTTTTCCTTCCTTCTTCGGTTAACGACCTTATGAAAGTAGCTAGAATCACATCTCCTTCCTTAATCCATTTAACTCTTGCTTTCTGGTATAACATAGTATCTTTCATTCCCACTTGTTCATGGAATTTTATCAACGCATTTCTTCTCAATAAAGCTTCTGCCTCTGTGAGATCTCTCTTCTCAGCAATCTCATCCTAATAATTAATTTTGTTCTTATAGCCTTCAATATTATTGTCCTGCAGACCAAAGACTTCCTTATTTTAATTTAACAATTTCTTCAACAATTTCAGTTTTTCTTTCAGGATGAAACTCCCGCACCGCTGAACATGCATTATTCCAAGAGTTCTCGACAAAAGATTTGAATGCCGGATGGTGTAGCCAAGCGTCCACCACACGAAATGGCTTGGGACCGCAATCAACAAGATCATCTTTAAGCATGACTGGACGATGATCCGGCATACTGAATAACATGGGGCCATTCACTTAGCAAGTTAGAGGAAAGCAAAAATCGATCCAACCTGCTAACACAAGATCCATCAGATCGGTACCAGGTAAATTTTCTCCCAACCATAGGTAAATCAATGAGCCCTGAATTATTAATGAAAGAGTCAAACTCTCGAATCTCCCGGTCGTTTGTGTTAGAATTTCTGCCTCGTCTCTCATTGGTACTGCGGATCGCATTAAAATCTCTGCAAACACACCATCTCTCCTCCTGATTCTCCACAAACTTAGAAAGTAGTAAACCCCACAATATTTTTTTAGAAGCAGAATCAGATGGGGAATAAACATTGAAAATATTGCATTTAATTTTGTCTGCACCCCAACCCCCTTCCACTGCGAAAATCCCTTCTTTACCCCAGCAAAACTTTAATGAGAAAACCGATTCTCTCCAAACACAAAGTAATCCTCCCGCTGAGCCTTCCGCCCTTTTGAAGACCCAACCAAAATCATCTTCACCCCAAATAGATCTGCATATGTCTTTAGTTATAATTTCAAGCTTCGTTTCTTGAACACATAAAAAGTCCACCATCTCCTTTGTTACAACAGATCTTAGTTCCCTTATTTTAGCACTTCCCCCCCCAGACCCGAATATTAAAACTAACAATCGTCATCAAACACCTACGACGATCCCCCCTTCCACAGACACATGTTGATTCTTCTTATTCAGTGCTTCCACGTCTCTCCTTTCTATTTCTGCCAAACGCTCAATAATTTCCTCATCATTACCTTGACTAACAATCCCAATTTGTTGCCCAATATTCCATAGTTATTTCGCCTTCTCGACATTTTTTTCTGCAACCTGAGAGTTTCTCCCCGATTTAACATTTGAGATTAATTGCTGAAAATTTATATTTTCAAAATCCTCCTCCGACAACATCTATTCTGCAAAGCTAGACCAATTCTCTTTATCGGCTTTCCTTTTTGCTTTCCTTGACCTTTTAAGACCCTGTTTTTTCTTATTTTTGGTCAAACTCTTTCTCCGAGTGTACTTCACAAATGAAATTTTCTTATTCTTGGATAACTCGAGCGTTTCCTCCGCCTCGATTGGCTTGAATCTAGTTAGATCCAATGCATTCTTCATCTCATCAAACTCCAATACTAGGTCCTTTCTTGTATCACAAGTATGCATCGTCTCATAAAGATTACCTGAGAATGTTGACCGAGGCTCATGTCCACGAATGTCACCTTCCCCATTTTGGAGAACTTCGTCATCCTTACCTTTCATCTTTTCTAATTCCCCTCCTAATTTTTCATTGTTCAAAATATTATCCTCAACCGATTTGTGGAAACCTCGGTGACTAGATTCTGGCTCATCTAGGATGGTCTCTGGAATGAACCCTTATGAAAAACCCGATTCTGAGGAAGAGGAAACAGATTGAGCAGAGGCTTTGTGCCCACTGTTGCTACTAAGGCACGGGCGAGAGAAGACGGAGAATTTTGAGGTATCTTCCAAGATTCTAATTGGGAACAGTTTACCATCAATCTCTAATGTGCTGATTTTGTTGATGAGTTCAAGATATTGGGTCTGAATGAGAATTCCGCAATATCCCATGAAAGCTCTTTCCCTAGAATCCTTGCTCACTTCAACCATGTGCCCCACTGATCGGGCAACCTGCTCAAAAAATATGGTGTTCCAGGCATGAGGTGGAACCCCCAACACAATTAGTCCATGCTTCTCTGTGATCCAGATCCACTGCTTGATCCCAAGGCCTGATGTCCTTGAATCACATACCCATCCAATCTTTCTCATCTCTGAGTAGTTCATCCAGAAGACTCTTGTTCTCAGTGCAAATCAGAACTCTAGTTCCGCCCATCGGAATAAGTTTGGTTCCCAGTAACCCATTGAGGCATAAGTCTTCCTCAGCCTCCAAAATACACTTTGAGTTGCGGAGGTGACCTATCAAAATCCATTTTCTTTCCTCCATCGAAGTTTTAAATGAGAAATCTGCCAATGCAGCCACTTTCGGATAAGGGAAGCTTTTCCCTGCTCCCTCCTTCTTCTTACCAACAACTTCCGCATAGAGACGTCCGTTCCTAACACCTTCAACTGCTTGATTAACCACATATGGCTTCTTGATGGCGCTTACTTTAGGGGATTCCCGACTGAAGCGGGGGACATTGGCCACAAGTTTATACGACCCAATCCAAATTTGGTTCGATTTGTCCTCCACCCTATTCACCTCAATTTCTCCTTTGAATCTTACAAATCCAAACTTCCTACATCTCCTATCTCTTTTCTGAGGTATGAACACTTCCGAAACGACACCAAGCTTCTGGAATGCAGTTTTCATATCCCCGATCGACCTGGAAAATTAGTGAAGAAAGAATGGTGTTTTACCTACTGAAAGTTTCCTCAGATAATCCGGAATTGGGCGCTGATGGGGAGGTTTGAAATTGCTAGGGTTTCGGTGATCTTCTCCAGCACTATGCTGGCCTGTAGCTACCAGCCTATTGGGCTGTCTGGGAATGCACTCATACGTGGGTGGGAAGGATGAGGTTGGGGAGAAGGAGGACCTAGAGGTCCACCCTGAGGGAACACAGAATAAAGTTCACGGTGATGGAGAGGGCGGTCGAAGTGTTGCCGCATCGGAAATAATGAAGGTCGACGGGATAAGTTATGAGTGGGGTTGAACATCGCAATGGTAGACGGAGGAAATGCGAGATAAGGTACAGGGTTAACGCAGTTGGGTGAGGAAGCGGAAATATGGGGAGCAGGGTTAGGGTAGGAGATGCGACGGCGGGATTAGGGTTGGGGCAGGGGATGCGGGATTAGGGTTGGGGCAGGGGATGCGGTGGCGGGAAAGAGGCGATGAAGTTCTA
The DNA here is from genome assembly GCA_907163345.1 of Haberlea rhodopensis. Taxonomy (NCBI): domain Eukaryota; kingdom Viridiplantae; phylum Streptophyta; class Magnoliopsida; order Lamiales; family Gesneriaceae; genus Haberlea; species Haberlea rhodopensis. Next base: position 78,584 of record CAJQUN010000591.1, on the reverse strand, counting down.
TTGGTAAGAGGCGATGAAGGCGATGAGGTTAGGGTAGGGGATGCGGCGGGATTAAGGTTAACGTAAGAGGCGATGAAGTTCGAAGGGTTACGGCGGCGGGATTAGGGTTAGGGCTGGGGATGCAGCGACGGGATTGGGGTTAGGGTTCCCATTTTCAACCAGGATGTTACTATTTTATGATTTGACTATGGGTCCTGATTAAACAAATATTCCACACAATAATACATTTTCCATCTGTCTGATGTGTTTTTCTATGAACCCTGATGCACACCATTTCCATCTGTCTGTTGTCTTCCTTTGCGAACTCTGATGTCGTTTACTTCTTTAACTAAACATACAAGTTCCATAGAATTTGGAGTATAATTGTTTGCGTGATCATTTAAGCTCGAATCTTAAGAAGCTAGTGATTAAAATTAGAAGATCTAAGTGAAATATATAAAATGAAGAATCCATAGAATTAGATAGATGCAAAATACGTCTTCCAGCTTATTGTTGTTGTTTACACCCCCTGATGCATAGTAAGCCATTTTCCATCTGTCTGTTGTCTTCCTTTGCGAACTCTGATGTCGTTTACTTCTTTAAACTAAACATACAAGTTCCATAAAATTTGGAGTATAATTGTTTGCGTGATCATTTAAGCTCGAATCTTAAGAAGCTAGTGATTAAATTAGATCTATGTGAAATTATATAAAATGAAGAATCCATAGAATTAGATAAATGCAAAATACGTCTTCTAGCTTATTGTTGTTGTTTACACCTCTCGGTATAAGAATCTTTTCTGATGTTAGTGTCTCCCTCATTTGCACAGGTCGAGTTATCTATGACGGTTATACATTTTCTCTTATATTGAGATTCACGCGCTTTAACTTAATTTGAGAACTTGTCTTCATCTCTTTTGTAAGGGCATGTAAGCTTTTATTTATTTTCAGTACAGGTAGGTAACGAGGAAAGAATACATATATACTATGCACATGGAGAAGATAACCCAACGTTTGTTCGCCGATGTTACTGGCTACTTGACAAGTATGAAATCGTAAAATCACTGACAAGTTCATGATTCCACCTATCATCACATTCCTTGTCATTTGACTATGAACATGATGAAGTCATTAATATGTTTGTTAATATATCACCATGTTAAACGAGAATATACTCTTGTGAAGTACTTGTTTCCATTAACAACTAGGTAACTTGCAGGTCTCTGGAGCATATCGTCCTAGTTCATTATCGTGAAACTCAAGAGGTCTGTCTTTGTTGATTGATTAACTCCTCTGCTCTCTACATATCATGTGTGGAAACTTTCTTCATTTTCTAAACTTCTTGTACATAGAACATTCCTTTATAAAATTGAAACTTTTCGTTGCATGTGATATTGGCAATAATTAAAGGTTCAATAGTTTGTATTTTAAGTTTTTCCCTTTTTTGGATAACCAAATGTATCTACGATCGCAATAAGATACTTGGTCATATACTTATTAGGGTACTTGTACGTGGTGTACCTGCTGTAGTGTTCCTTGGTATGTTCCAACTATTTTACATTTTAATCTACCTGGATTCTAGTAACATGCATCTAGTATAGATGATTCTATGAACATTCATTTGACTCGTGTTTCTGGTTAGAAATAACAGCCCTTATACTTTCTCCTTTTCTCCCTTTTTTCCTTTTCATTGTTGCTCTTTGTGTATCAGTGGTAGAAAATAGAATTTTCCCATTCTTTTATGGTCACTGGTCAGCAACACTCTTCTGCCTAACAATGAACTGGGAGCATATATCTGTATGGGCATGCATCTTTCATAATTTCGTCCTTATTTGAAACAAAAGTCCTAGGATTTGTTGCATTACATTTATGTAATGTCAGTCTACGTTGATTCTGCAATGGTAGTTTGATCTTGCAGATGTCATATCCCCCTCTTACATATTTTTGATAACATCAATCGGCTTCTCTTCTTTTCTTTTATTTGATTACCTAAATATATATGTTGAGCAGAAACCTTACATCATAGTCTCTAGATTTATGGAATCGTTTTGGAATCCATGCTTTGGTTATCTTTGTCACTGCATTATTAGTTACTATAACAAAGGATCGGCTTCCATTTTTCAGTTTTTAGTCACATTCTGTAAAGACCCTTAGCAATAGTTTATTCCTCAACCACTGTTCTTTTCAAGTTTAATTTTTGTAAGCAACCAGCTTAATGCCATAATTTGCAATAATTTGATAAGTTCTGATTTGGGGACAAGGATATTCTTCCCGTCTCTTATGCCATTTTTTTTCTTTATTGGTTATATGCTTCCAGTCTTCACCCATGTGCCCAGACCTACAGATTTGATCGTTTGGCAGCATTTCTGTACTTCCCATACTTTTTTCCCTTTCTTTAAGGATAGAGCTTGGGGGAAAGGTGAATTAGTCTTTGTATGATGTAAAAGCCTCACAAAATATCCAAGGATATTTCGTTGAGCATCATTGACATAACCTCATTTCCACCAGTCACAGTAATGGATGATTCATGTATTTGAAATAACCTGTGGCTTATGCAACATGAAAAATGGTTAATTATGATAAAGTTGCAGGGTTCACAATATGTAAATTCCAATTCTAATTCAGCTGCCTCTGATCCATCTGCTTCTTGGCCTTCACTGGAAGAATCTGATTCAGCATTTAATCAAACGCACTATGGCACGTCACCTTCAGGTGATTTTAAATTTTGTGCAAAGATATATTGCTTTATCAGTCAGATAGAATTAGTTGGTCTATCTCTGGTAAAGTATGCCATTTGATTGCACAACAAAGATGACTTTAATAAGAAGAAAATTCTAATGATGTAACAAGAGAATATTTCCTATTATATAACGCTATGAAAATTAAATATATGGATGATGGATCTGTTCACTGGCGCAAATGGCGATTGGCTGAAAGGATTTTCTTGAGCATAATTGAAAAGATCTTGCTAAACTTTGTACTATTCACATACTTTTTGTAATTTCTCGACAACTTTTTTTCTATTAAAAACTGTTTTATGTTTTCGCAAGTTTTGAACTCTTGGTTGAACTCAGATTATAGCTGTTGATAAGTTTGTTAGGATTTGATTTTATTATAGTCTTATCTCTTTATCTTTGATTCAAATTATAAGATTAGATTTTATCCTTTATTCTAGGGTTAGAGTCTTCTATATATTGAAGACATTAACATTGTATTTTTTAAGGTTAAGAAATATAATAAAATCTGAGAGATTACTTTGGACTCTCAATATTCTTCTCCTTCCTTATTATTGCCTTTATGGTATCAGAGCATTAGAGGCAAATTTTTCGTTTTTTTCGTTTTCTGCACTTCGAAATTCTCGATGGTTCAGATGGCTTATGCGGGTGAGTTTGATGGTGAACAATCAGACTCCTCGTCTCAACACCCATCACCGTTACCCACGAATTCCGCTGCCCCATACGATCCGCCCTCTTTCCAAATCACCAACCATAAATTGACTGGGCGAAACTATCTCCAATGGTCACGGTCGGTGCAATTAATCATAAGAGGGAAGGGAAAATTTGGCTTTATTGATGGGTCTTCATCTCCACCATCCCACACTGATCCAGCGTTCCAAAATTGGGATGTCCAAAATTCTTTGGTCATGGCCTGGCTTCTTAACTCCATGGATGAAGGGATTAGCAATACCTACCTCTTCCACCCCACGGCCAAGGCCATATGGGACGCCGTTGCGCTGGCGTACTCCGATTTTTCTGATTCATCACAAATGTCTGAATTACGTAACAGGGCCCGAAATTTGACACAAGGGATACCCTTGTTACGCAGTATTTTACTGCACTCAAACGTCTTTGGCAAGAATTAGATTTGTTTCGAATCTGTGACTGGAAGGATCCTGCCGATGCATCCCTCTATTGTTCGATGGTTGCTAAGGATCGGCTATATGATTTTTTGGCTGGCTTGAATAGAGATTTGGACGAGGTTCGTGGCCGTATTTTGGGTATGTCCCCGATGCCCACTATTGATGAAGTTTTTGCTATTATACGCCGGGAGGAGAGTAGGAAGCGTGTGATGCTTCCCACTATTCTTCCACAACCCACCGAGTCATCGGCTCTGGTTGTTCCCCACCATTCCGACAGTCATGCGCCTCATATCAAGGATGGAAAACCATGGTGTGAAGTCTGTAAAAAGCATTTCCATACCATAGAAACTTGCTGGAAAATTCATGGGAAACCACCCAATTGGGTACCAAATAAATTCAAGCCTCGGGATAGGAGGGGCTCGCAATCTGCCACTGCCTCGGAGGCTCAGGCATCACACGCAGAGTCTGGTTTTTCCAAAACCCAATTGGACCAGATTATGAAACTGATTTCAGACACAGGGCTCTCATCCTCTCCTGTTGCAGCTACAGGTACCTTGCACACCGCCCTCAATACGCATGGTAAGTCTTGGATTATTGACTCCGGGGCCTCGGATCACATGACGTCCAGTAAGACTGTTTTTACAACTTTTTTGCCTATGTCTGGCCTTCAAAGGGTTAAAATAGCAGATGGTTCTTATGCAAAGATTGTGGGCATTGGCAATGTTACTATCACTCCTTGTCTAACCCTCAAGGATGTTTTGTTTGTACCTACATTATCTTGCAACTTGATCTCCGTTAGCAAATTGACCTCGGATTTGAATTGTGTTGTTTATTTCACACCATCCATTTGTGTTTTTCAGGACCAGATTTTGAGGAGGAAGATTGGCAGTGCTAAGGCTATCTCTGGACTTTATTACCTTCAAGAGGATTCTTTTGTGAGTCATCTCGTCCACAATTCAGCAACTCCTTCCTCTCTTTCCCGCACACAATGGATCATGCTGCTTCACTCTAGACTAGGGCATCCAAATTTTGCTTATTTAAAACGGTGGTTTCCTTCTTTGTTTAAGGTTCATGATTGTTTTCAATGCGAGATTTGTCAATTATCTAAACATACTCGTGTTTCTTTTCCATCTGTTTCTTACAAACCTTCTAAACCTTTTAATTTAATTCATAGTGATATTTGGGGTCCTTCCCGTGTTAGCACTAATTCTAATTTCCGGTGGTTCATTACTTTTACTGATGATCATTCTCGTGTCTGTTGGGTTTATCTTTTAAAACATAAATCGGAAGCTGGCCAAGTTTTTCGTAATTTTTACTCCATGATCAAGACACAATTTAATACATCCATTAAAATCCTTCGAACGGATAATGGCACTGAGTTTTTTAACTCTAACTTGTGTGATTTTTTGACTAAAAGTGGTGTCATTCATCAAAGTTCATGTGTACACACACCCCAACAAAATGGTATCTCCGAACGTAAAAATCGCCACCTATTAGAAGTTGCTCGTTCCCTCTTATTCACTTCCAATGTCCCGAAATATTTTTGGGGCGATACCCTACTCACTGCATGCTATTTAATCAATAGGATGCCCTCTCGAATCCTAAGTTTTCAATCACCCCTTGCTTACAAAATTGCTTCCCTGACACTCGGTCTTTTTCTACTCTTGACCTCAAGTTGTTCGGTTGCTCGGCCTTCGTACATAATCTCGAACCCCATCGTCATAAGCTTGATCCTCGGTCACATAAATGCATTTTTTTGGGCTAGTCTTCCACTCAAAAAGGGTACCGGTGTTATTCTTTGGATTTGAAAAAATATTTCATCTCTAGGGATGTCACCTTCTTTGAAAATGTCCCCTTCTTTCCAACACCAAATTCTGTCTCTTGTAGTAAGGGGGAGGATTTATCCTCTGATTGCCAAACCACAGTCCTTCCTCGACTGTGGGAATACATGTGGGATCTGCCACCCGCTTCAACAATCACTTCGCCCCTGCCTACTGCAATCACTTCGCCTCTGCCTACTGCGTGTCTTCCTCTCTCTCCGTCTTCCTCTCTCGATCAGTCAACGACAGGGGGAGATCTCCTACAGCCGTTTCCGTTGCATTACTCACGAAAGAATCCTTCGACCAAGGAAATAATACCAGAGGAACCCGAGAACACTATTAGCCTGGACAGTCACACTTCCAAATCGAAATCTGAGTCAAATGAGGTAACAGTTAATCCTGACTTTGATATACCTAATCTTGATATACCAATAGCATTGAGAAAAGGGACAAGATCCTACACGGAACATCCCTTGGCCAAATTTGTGTCTTATGGGCATCTATCCACTTCTATTAAAGCCCTGATTTCCAATCTCTCAAATACTAAAGTTCCCACCACAATACAAGAAGCCTGGAGTGATCCTAACTGGAAAAAGGCTATTTTAGAAGAAATGCGAGCATTGGAATCTAATGAAACATGGGAAGTTGTTAAAAAACCAAGGGAGAAGTTACCAGTAGGATGCAAATGGGTCTTTACTGTGAAATACAAGACTGATGGCACAATTGAAAGATACAAAGCCAGATTAGTCGCAAAGGGCTATACACAAACCTATGGCATTGATTACCAGGAAACCTTTGCCCCAGTTGCTAAGATTAATACAGTAAGAGTCTTATTATCAATAGCAGCAAATTTGGATTGGCCACTCTATCAGTTGGATGTGAAGAATGCATTTCTAAATGGAGATCTTGAAGAGGAAGTGTACATGACATTGCCACCGGGATTTGACGAGGAAAGCAAGCAAGGAAAGGTATGCAGACTAAAAAAGTCATTGTATGGACTAAAACAGTCTCCACGAGCCTGGTTCGACAGGTTCACAAAAGCAATGTTAAAACTTGATTATCACCAGGCCAATGCTGACCATACACTGTTCTATAGGCATAAAAATGAAAGAAAAACCCTATTGATTGTGTATGTAGATGATATTATACTCACAGGTGATGATCCGGAAGAAATGGAGAGATTGAAAGGAAAACTTGCAGTGGAATTTGGAATGAAGGATCTGGGAAAGTTGAGATATTTTCTTGGTATGGAAGTAGCAAGGAATAAAACTGGAATTTCGGTTTCTCAACGAAAATATGTGGTAGATCTTTTGAAAGAAACAAGAATGCTTGGGTGTAAACCGGTTGATACTCCAATGGATCCTAATCTGAAATTAGGTGAAACTATGAGCAGCAATCCTGTGGACAAAGGTAGATATCAACGTCTAGTTGGAAAACTTATTTACCTCTCTCACACTAGACCAGACATAGCGTTTTCGGTAAGTTGTGTAAGTCAGTTTATGCATGCTCCTCTAGAAGAACACATGTTGGCAGTCTATCGAATACTGAAGTACTTAAAGGGGACACCAGGGAAAGGTCTGTTTTTCAAAAAAGCTGATTCAAGATGTGTTGAAATTTTTACTGATGCTGACTGGGCAGGCTCAATAAGTGATAGAAGATCTACATCTGGGTATTGTTCCTTTGTATGGGGAAACCTAGTGACTTGGAGAAGTAAAAAACAGCCAGTTGTAGCAAGAAGCAGTGCCGAAGCAGAATTAAGATCAGTTGCTCATGGTGTATGTGAAGCTTTATGGTTAAAAATGATGCTTGAAGAACTGAAATTGAGTACAAAAAACCCCCTAAAGCTACTGTGTGACAACAAGGCTGCTATCGATATTTCACACAACCCGGTACATCATGACTGAACAAAGCATGTGGAAGTAGACAGACATTTCATTAAAGAAAAAATTGACAATGGAACAATCAGTATTGATTATATTCCTACATCAGAACAGACTGCTGACATACTGACAAAAGCTCTGTTCAGGCCCATGTTTGAAAGACTCGTAGACAAGCTTGGAATGCACAATTTATACACTCCAGCTTGAGGGGGAGTGTTGATAAGTTTGTTAGGATTTGATTTTATTATAGTCTTATCTCTTTATCTTTGATTCAAATTATAAGATTAGATTTTATCCTTTATTCTAGGGTTAGAGTCTTCTATATATTGAAGACATTAACATTGTATTTTTTAAGGTTAAGAAATATAATAAAATCTGAGAGATTACTTTGGACTCTCAATATTCTTCTCCTTCCTTATTATTGCCTTTAATAGCATTTCTCGAATTTGCTGCTGGAAAATTGCTGGTATTAAGTGCTATCTTTTGTTTTATTTTCAGAGTTCCATGACAGTCTGACCGTAAAAAATAATGAACAGAGATTTCACAAGATAAATACACTTGAATGGGATGAGTTTTTTCTGCCAGATGATTCCCACAATACGATGGCACTGCAAGAAGGTATTGACTTAATATATTTAAGTTTTTAATATAGAAATACGGTTTTTTAAAGAATTGCTATTTATTTTCTGTTTTGGTGGTTACAATTTTCTGGCTACAGGAAAAGCTGCAGGCTTTGAGCTTACCAATCAATACGAGATGAAGAGTTATAGAAATAGTGTAAGTGGAGCTGGCGATTCAATTTCTTTTCTAAATGGAGTTTATTTTTTCAATTTATGTGCTAGTTGTTAATTACAAGGTTTCAGTCTGAATTGCACCTCTTGATCGATTTTCTTCATTTAAATAGAGTTACAACAGTTACATTTCTATGATTTAGCTCCTAACTATGGAAAGTACATATGTGCAGCCCTAAATTACAGCCCTAAATTACAAGGTTGATTGGGTGCATGATTGATGTAACCGTGTGTATTATTGGGTGAATCATGAAGCTTTGATTACTAGACTAACATCCCCTTCAAATTGATGCTGGTCGATCGAGAAACATCAATTTGCTAACTAGAAATTGATGACGTTGGGGAGTCATGGATTTGGTGAATATGTCGGCAATTTGAAGATCGGTTGAAACATGCGGAAGGATGACAGTCTTGGCATCCACAGCTTTTCGGATGGAATGACGGTCTACCTTAATATGCTTAGTCCGTTCGTGGAAAACAGGATTATTGGCAATTTGGATTGCACTCGTGTTGTCGCCATGCAGAGGAGTGGGATGTGGTTGAGAGAAGCCAAGCAAAAGACCACGTAGCCAAATTATTTCTGAGCAAGCTGCCGACATGGCACGATATTTAGATTCGGTAGATGATGCAGACACACGTGCCTGCTTCGTGCTCTTCCAAGAGATCAAAGATGGACCAAGAAACATGCACCAGCCAGTGATAGAGCGTCTAGTATCTGGACATCCTGCCCAATCTGCATCACTATATGCCACAAGATTAAGAGTTGTTGCTGCAAGGAAAACTAACTGTTAGGATTGGGGTAGTGTTTAGAAGGGGGTTGAATAAACACTAGGCTCAAATTCTCGTTTCTTGAAATACAACAGACTGTTAGTGCTGCATTAAGGTCTCAATTGATTTCCAAGACAGTTGACAACTAAAAAGATAGTGCGGAAGATGTCTATCGGACTTGTGAATGTGAACTGATAGGCAATTGTAAAAGGGGCAGTAAAGTAAAATAAAGAGACAATGGTTGTTTCTGGAAGTTCGAAGCACAAACCGCTTCTACGTCTCTCCTTCTTCCTTTGCAGGAAGGAGACATTGAGTTTACAAAAATTTTGTAGGCTAATATCACAAAGATAGTCTAAACTCCTAGTCCACACAGCTCACAAAGAATTTCACAAAGACTTCAGAACTAATGTCTGAGTTTACAATTATTTCTCTAACACTCACTCAATGAATAAAACTATTTAAGCTTGAGTAATTTTCAAGCAGTAGACTTAAGACTTTTGATATTCAAGATCACTTTGAAGGGTTACTGCTCTGTAGCTTTTTGAGTGCTGGATTATGAGTGTCAGAATATTGGAGCTTTTGATTAAGGATGTAAGCAAAAGTTTCTTCAATTGTCGTATTTATAGACTCGAAAATCCAACGTCAACTTTTCTCTATATGGAAAGAGTTGCTTAAATCTTCCTTTGATTAGCGTCCAAAATCCTTTTTTCTTTCCATATTCGTGAACAACTAGCAAATCTGACGCAAATGGTGGCGCTATCAGTATAGTCCCTCTTCTTGTACTATATGTCAGATAAAGCTTGTCTTGTTCGGCGATCATCTACTGTCTTCCAAGAATGACTTAGTCTACTGGACGTAAGTCATCTTTCCTTCTTGTCAGTCGTTTCCAGTAGACTTCTACCAGTAGGCATCCTTCCTTTGGCTTTGCGGTAGACTATCATAAGCAGTAGATGTTTTAACTTGGTTACTTCCAGTAGACTTTCTCCCAGTGGGCTTTCTTCAACGATAGCGGTAGCGGCTTTAAGGTAGTAGACTTTGGTCAATGTGGTAGACTTTGTTATCACCAAAACTTAGAAATCTTCCAACAATTTTCCCCATTTTGGTGATGACAAAACTTGACTGGGGATACTTTATCTTGAGCGGCAGCCAATCTGAAGTAACCTGTTAAGAACTTTAAACAGCAGTAGATAGCAGTATATATGCGTTAGTTGATAAGCAGATTACAAGATGTAATCAAGCTAGACGTTATTAAAAAGAATTTCATTTTTATATAAATTGAATTCCGTTACAATCCTTAAGAAGTATGACAACTTGAGAAACATAGCCAATAGAGAATAATCCGGATATAGAGGAAATTAAGCAAGTAGAACATATTCCCAATGCCCGAATCTGGCTAATTTCATGGGTAATTACAGGGGGGAGAAGAAATTTTACAATGCAGAAATTTCTACAAAGAAAACTTAAGTAAAAACCTAAGTTATCTTCGAAGTAATCCTCTGCCAATATTGCTTGTCTTCCCCCTTTTTGTCATCACACTCTCTTTATCTGCCTTTTAGATTCCAGGCTGGTGAGACGAGTAACACCAAATCCTGGAGATAGGTGCAAGAACTAGGCAGATGAGTGTTAGATAAGTAATCAACTCATGTAGGGTTGAGTTAGATGAGTAATAAACCCATGGAAGGGATTGTTAAGGTATATTAACTTGCGAAAATCTGAATTTTTAAATATGACATGCATCAAGCGTAATATCATGTTGATTTCATAAAGTTTTAAAAGTTAAAGTGCATAACATGGGAATAGATAGCCGAGTAAAGGCATGGTGATCCACTGTGGAGTAACACATGAGAGGTGTTAATCAATACTGAAATGTACAGAAGATAAGACTTGAACACAATTATTTAAATGAAAAGCGCAAAAAGACATAAGAAATAAGTACAAAACTTGACTATTCGCGCCCAAACCAAGGTATTTGCCGGTCAAAAGGTTCTGGCTCTGCAGAAGATGGTGGGGACCTTGGATTTTGCGTCCTTTGCTGTGGGTGAGATCGCTGCTGGATGGTGGAACCTCTACTGGTTGATGGGACTCTACTGGATGAAGGTCATCTACTTGAAGAGTGAGCTCCTACTGTGCAGTAGATGTTCTTCCGGTAGGGGTTGGATCTCTACGAGTACCCGCTGGTTGTCTGCTCAGGAGCAGTAGAGGTAGATATCACATCATCAGAAGATGCTAAGTTCATTGCAGCATCAGGCGAGGACTCAACTCGGATATTAGCAACTTCAGCAGTAATGGATTCCTCAGCAGGGGTCTCCAAAAGTTGAGCAGGGGGGATTTGGGGCTGTGAGGTTGGTGGGTGTTCAATTGGTTGAGAAAAAATGGTTTGGTTGAGATGCAATAAGGGATTTGTTTCGAGTATTGGTTGAGAAAGAAGAGAGACAAAGGTTGGGTCAACCAAAAGTTGAGATGGTTTGTAGATAAGTCTTCCTCAACAACAAGGTTAACATTATCCACTATAGACTTGATGACATCATCGAGGTTGAGGGGGTTCCTGTAAAGGTGAGGATGGTAGTGAAGATGTAGCAACAACAAGTTCACCAGTAGGCATTGTGGCCTTTACTGGTGAGGTAGTTGTCATTTGGACTGAGGGAGACACCGACGGCTGACTTTCAACAATTTGCAAGTTCAAATGGTCTGCTTCAACAGTATAAGTGGTAGATTGAATACCAAGAGCAGCCTGTAGACCATGCAATGTCTTTTTCGCCAGGTTCAGGCGAGCTTCCAGAAATGTTATAACAACATCATGTGTTGTTGTCCTTGAAATTGGATCAAATTCTTCATGCCTTGAGCACACAAACTTATCTAACTTCCTGGTGTGATGGATTAGGCGGTAAACTTCTCGCAGCTTTAGACCTTGTTCCACATCTGTGGTCTGTAATCGCTTGAGAATCTTATTCTCAGGTTTCTTTGCTTTCTTTAAGATTTTTGAGAAGTCATTAAGGCGTACCTCAATCCTCGCCTTAACCCAATAGTCAAATTTTCCAACTTCTTTTGGACATAATCTTCAACAGTGTCCAGCACCAAAGTTATTTCAGTCGCCACAGCAGATGTGAGGACTTCAACGGTTTCCTTGCCTTTCCCATCTGGAGTAGATATAGGAAAGCAGTACGTGCAAGATATAGGAAAGCAGTACGTGCAAGAAGTTTTGGGTGTGCGCAGGCTTATTGCAAAGGATCCGGAATGTCCTGATGGAGTGATGGACTGTAATGGGATCACCAGAGGTGGAGGTGTTGTAGTGGGAACCTTCGAAGTTACAATGGCAGTAGCGTAAGCATCGGTAGAGGTTGCGCGTTCAGAAGTAATGACTGCAGTAGGCGTGATTACTCTCTCAGTAGTATGCGGCATATCAGTAAATGAAAAAATTGCTCTCAGGACGAGTAGGCTCAATATCTGAATCAGCTGAGGCAACAAGAATGTTCTCAACAACAGATGTAGTCAACTCTGCCCCAGTAGTCATGCATTCAGTAATCTCTATTACTGCTTCATCTGTAGACAGCACAACAGGCACAACCTCTGTTGCAGTAGACATTTCAGTAACAACAGTTGTCTCCCTTGATGCAGCAGCCCTTTTCCTGGTCGTCCTGATCTTTCTTGGTGGAGGAGGAGGACCTAAAAGAGTAGGCTCATAATCACTCACCACTTGAGGCTTCTTCCTCAGTGGTGGTCTTCTTGGGAGCAACTCCTTTATTCCTGGAGGGGAATAGCTTCCATTGTTGAACAATTTATCATTAATAAGCCTGATGGAGTGCATGGTAGTGGCCTCCCCTACAGGCACAGATAAATTGACCAGTAAATGACTGAGAGGAAGGGCATATCCTGAGTGGCCTTTTGCTGAGTCGATCATGTTGCTTAATACACGAAAGACAAATTCTGACCATACTTGGATTCTTTCTGCGATGACACACATTACGTTCAAATTTCTCCGGCATAACTGTGTCAAAAGAACCGGCCCTACATAGCAGACCTTTTGCAACTATATCCGTTAATATCCGGTAAGGAAGTTTCAGCAGAGATTTCTTGAATGGTGCTCTCAGAATGCTTCCAGATTATGGGAAGATGACACTCATCTTGTTCCTAATGTCATCCGAGATGTCAGATGGCTCTGTTAGGCCCACAGTTGGTAGGGCCAAGGTGGAGGCAAGCAGAGCAGCGGTAATCGTGACTTGAATTTCCAATACAGTAGCGATGATGGATTCTCCGATAACCTCCCCAGAGCTGTAAAATTCAATAAGCTCCTCCTTGTAGAAACTGGGAGCCAGATTCAACATTGTCCGCAGCCCTGAATTTAACCATTGGAAAACTCTTACCACATCCATATCAGGCAAAGCAAGTAGTTATTCAAAATCCACGTGAAGTGTGTTGTTGATCGGCTCTTGATGTCATTGTTGAATGAGTGTTGAAATTTTGAAAACTCCGAGTCGGTAAAATTTTTCAAAGAAAAACTCGAAGAAATATTAGCACGGTAAACTATAAATGGTGAAAGTGAATAGTTATAATGGCGGTTGAGAATGGAGTGGGGATGTAACGTCGTACTGTAGATGACTAGACACATGGACACGTGTTAATCATTTAAGCCTAGAATTTGAAAAAATTGAAATTGATAACCGAAGGCGGTTTTGGAAATTGAAATTTATTAGGTATAATTAATAATAAATTGAAGTCTGACGTTCCAATTGGTCATTAAATAAGGAAAGAAAACGTTTGCCTTAGGTAGCATATTTGATAACGTCTACTGGTATGTAAGGTCTACCGGGTAGTTGGTATACCTTACTGCAGTAGACAATTGTTACCAACATAGCATTAGTAAACCTTTTCTAAACAAGCAAATTCCCCCTTAATTTATATTCCCTAAATTCATGCAATATCCTAAATTTAATTCCCCCCTCAAACAAGCAAGTAAGAAATTAAACAAAGAAAATTACTTAGTTATATACTACTAAACCAAGTATATTGCGAAAATAGGAAAACTTAGCGTCTGGTAGAGGTTTCGTGAAGATCTCTGTTACTTGTTGTTTAGTAGATATATACTCCAATCGGATCTCCTTCTTCGTTACATGATCTCGGATGAAATGATGACGAATGCCAATATGCTTGGTCCGAGAATGAAGAACTGAATTGTAAGTGATTGTATTGTTACAAAAAATCGGTGCTTCAGTAGACTCAATTCCATAGTCTCTTAATTGTTGTTGAATCCATAACAGTTGAGCACAGCAGCTTCCAGCAGCAAGGTATTCTGCTTCTGCAGTAGACGTTGCGATTGATGTCTGCTTCTTGCAACCCCATGAAATCAACCTATCTCCTAGGAATTGATATCCACTGGTGCTATTCCTATCAATCTTACATCCTACATACTCAGCATCTGAATATCCAATTAAATTAAAAGTGGAATCCTTGGGATACCAAAGGCCGACATTTTCAGTTTCTTTTAAATATTTTAAAACCCTCTTGGCAGCAATGAAGTGTTATTGCTTAGGATTGGCTTGAAAGCGAGCACATTTGCAAACAACAAACATTATATCAGGTCTACTGGCAATCAAATACAGTAAGGAACCAATAATATCGCGATACAAGGTTACCTCAACCGTTTTTCTAAATCTAACTTGGCAGATGAACTCATAGGGGTGGAAGCAGCAGAGCTGGTTTCCATACCTTACTTCTTCAGAAGTTTCTTTGTTTATTCTGCTTGATTTATGAAGATTCCTTTTGTTGACTGCTTCACCTATAAGCCTATGAAAAATGATAATTCTCCCGTCATACTCATCTCGAACTGGTCCTGCATTAATTTAGAAAATTTCTCGCAAAGTTTTGGGTTAGTACTACCAAAAATAATTTCATCAACATAAATTTGGATCAGTAAAGTATGGTCACCCTTGGTAGACTTAAAAAAGGTCTTGTCCACTGTGCCGATGGTAAGTTCATGCTCGATCAAATATTTTGATAGACTTTCATACCATGAGCGGGGAGCTTCCTTTAAACCATACAAAGCTTTGTCCAATTTGTAAACATGGGATGGTTGTTGATGGTTTGCAAACCCAGGAGGTTGCTCTACATAGACTTCCTCCTGAAGCTTACCGTTAAGAAATGCACTCTTAACGTCCTATGGTAGACCTTAAAGTCTTTGAACGCAGCAAACAAGATATATTCGAATGGCTTCTAGTCGGGCTACAGGGGCAAACATTTCATCGAAATCAATGCCTTCTTCCTGCATGTATCCCTGTGCAACTAATCTTGCCTTATTCCTGATTACATTACCATTTTTGTCCAATTTATTTCTGAATACCCATTTGGTACATATAATCGTGTGATGTGGTGGACGTTGTACTAAATGCCAAACTTTACTTCTCTCAAATTGATTCAGATCTTCTTGTATAGCTTCTATCCGGATTGAATCTATAATATCATCATCTATCTTTTAGGTTCTATATGAGAGATGAATGCATCATGAAGAAATTCATTAATCATATGTCCTCTGGTTCGTAGAGGAGCAGCAGTAGAGATGTCAAACGGAGCGGACGGCACGAGGCACGGCACGAGCACGGCACGTCACGGAGCGGCACGGCACGGCACTGTAGCATGGGCCGTGCCGGGCCATAGGGTGCCGGCCCGTGGGCCGGCACGGCACGGCACGAATAGTAAAATTTTTTTTTTTTTTTTAAAAACTGGTAGCGATCGATGGCGATCGATCGCCAGTTAGGCAGCGATCGATCGCTACACCAAAAAATAAAAATAAAAAAAAAAACTTGAAATGGGCCGTGCCGGCACGGCACGGCACGAAGCACGGCACGTAGGGGCCGTGCCGGGCCCGGCCCCTTGTGGAAATGGGCCGGCACGGCACGGCCCATTTTCGAAACGTGCCGGCACGGCACGGCCTGTTTGACACCTCTAAGCAGCAGGGTCACCTATGACCAGCTCAGGTGGATGGTTCTTCTTTCATCGGAGCGGAGGTCCAAGGGAATTTGTTCCGTCGTCAGTAGGTATTTGAGTCAGTAGATTAGTGGACTGGATTAGTTCATTGTTAATATTTGCGATATCCACTGTAGTAGGGGTAGATTCAGTATTGTCCTTGGCAGCAGGGTCTAACTCTTGTGGAGCAGTTGGCTCTTCTGCTTGTGCTTCCGGGACTTCTTGTTCAAAGATGCAGTCAACCTTTTTACTGTAATCCAACTTATCATCAAGGTTATCATCAATATGCGTATTTTCTAACCGATTACTCAAATTATTAGCTTGTAAATCAGTTAAGGAATTATCAAGAGATTCATCAAATATAACATGGATAGATTCCTCTACAGTAAGTGATCTATTATTAAACACCCTAAAGGCCTTACTAACAGCAGAGTAGCCAAGAAAAATTGCTGTATCGGATTTAGCATCAAAGACGGTTAGATGAGTCTTTCCATTGTTGTGAATAAAACATTTGCAACCAAACACATGGAAATAAGAAATATTTGGCGCCATTCCAGATCTCATAAGGTGTTTTGTTAACTTGTTTGTTAATCATTGATCTGTTTTGTGTATAGCAAGTTGGGTTTACTACTTCTGCCCAAAAATGTTGTGAAATCCCTGACTCTGCAAGTATAGTTCTCGTGCCTCCTTGAAGGTGCGATTCCTACGTTTAGCAACCCCATTTTGCTGTGGAGTTCTTGCAGCAGAGTACTCGTGTTTCACACTAAGATCATCTAGATATGATTCAAGTGAGTGGTTGGTAAACTTAGTACCCTTGTCACTACGAATCCTATCTATCACGCACGACTTTTCATTTTGAAGTCTCTTCAGTAGTTTAATCAGCATAGGAGTTGCCTGATCTTTGTTACTTAGAAACAAAACCCAAGTAAAAAGTGAGAAGTCATGTATTAGGACTAGTGTATACTTTATTCCCCTTAGACTTGTTACTGGTATAGAACCAAAAAGATCCATATGCAGCAACTCTAGGTACCGAGAAGAAGATTTACACCCCTTATTTTTAATAGTAGATCTAATCTGTTCTCCCATTTGACATGCTGAGTATTATCCTTCGAAAATCCAATCGTGGGCAGACCATCAACAAGATCTCTCTTACACAGAATAACAATATTTTTATTTTAAAATTTAAATGATCAAATGCTTGAGCCTAAGCAAATTTTTAGAATTATTCAGGGCAGCAAAACAAGTAGGTGAGGCTGGTTGATAAAAGTACCAATCAATAAGTGTTTTCATGCCTTTTACCTACAAGAAATATGTTACCATCAGAGGATCTTATTGTGCAGGTGTGCTGGTTGAACTTTACTGAGTGTCCATTATCACATTGTTGACTAATGCTGATTAAATTATAACACAAATTTTCAACTAATAGCACATCTTTAATAATAATTTTACGATGGATAATCTTACCCTTACCCACCGTTCTACCTTTCTTGTTGTCACCGAACTTTATTCTTGGTCCGGTATAGTCTACTAACTCAGACAGTAATGTGTAATACAAATTGACTTTCTTTCTGAATATCTTTCTCTTCATTCATCACTCCATTAAATAGGATACAATTACAACTTATGTAAGGAAAGTACAACCTATGTATGGAAAGAATATTAACAGCCTAATTTAAAATATTATCTGCCAAATTTACATCCTAATGTAATAGCCTAAATGCTAGACTATTTTACACTGTCATCTCCCCTCAAATTGGTGCTGGTTTTAAGCAAGCAATTTGTCAATTAAGAATTGATGACGCTGTCGAGTCATGGATTTGGTGAAGATGTCTGCAAGTTGAAGATCGGTGGAAACATGTGGTAAAGTGATAGTCTTGCTGTCAACTGCCTCACGAATAGAATGACAATCCACTTCAATATGTTTAGTGCGTTCATGGAGGACCGGGTTGGTGGCAATTTGAATAGCACTGGTGTTGTCGCCATGAAGTGGAGTGGGTTGGGTTTGTGGAAATCCAATTTCGCGCAAAAGACCACGGAGCCAAAGAATTTCAGAGCAAGCAGCAGACATCGCCCGATATTCAGATTCTGTAGACGATTTGGAGATTCTTGCTTGTTTCTTGCTTTTCCAATAGATTAAGGACGAACCCAAAAACATGCACCATCCTGTAACTGAGCGACGAGTGTCCGGGCAGCCAGCCCAATCTGCATCACTGTAAGCAATGAGATTTGGTGAATTGCCTGTGGGGAAAAATAAGCCACAAGACGGTGAGCCACGTAGATATCGAATAATGCGACGGACCGCAGCGAGATGTAAGTGTCGTGAAGATTGCATGAACTGGCTGACTTGTTGAACTGCAAAGGAGATATCAGGCCGTGTGATGGTTAAATAATTCAAGCTGCCAACCAATTGACGATACATAGCAGGGTCAGAGAGGAGATCACCCTCGTCACGCCTGTATTTCACATTGATTTCCAATGGAGTATCGACGGAGGAAGTTTCATCAAGACGAGCCAATGTGATAAGATCCTGGGCATATTTGTGCTGATTTAAGAAAATGCCAGAAGAATCACTGTAGATTTCTAACCCCAATGTAGATTTCTAACCCCATGAAATATGTAAGTGGACCAAGATCCTTCATGTGGAAAGAAGCATGAAGATGATGTTGTAGTCGAGTTATCAGAGAAGAATCGGTCCCAGTAATGACAATATCGTCCACATAGACTAGAAGGAGGACAACACCTGCCGTTGTTTTGCAAAGAAATAAAGAGGAGTCATACTTACTTTGCTGAAATGAGAAACGAAGCAGTGTTGTGTGAAATTTATCAAACCAGGCTCGTGGTGCTTGCTTTAGTCCATAAATAGAGCGCTTCAGTTTACAGACTGCCGAACAAGAAAGAGAGGAAAGCCCTGGAGGAAGTTTCATGTAAACGTCTTCTTTTAGATCACCATGGAGAAATGCATTTTTAACATCCATTTGATGCAGTGGCCAACCCCGAGAAGCGGCAATTGAAAGAATTGTACGGATGATGGTCATTTTGGCAACAGGTGCAAATGTTTCATCGTAATTGATTCCATATTCTTGGCGATTGCCAAGAGCAACTAATCTGGCTTTATAGCGATCCAAGGTCTCGTCTGAACGAAGCTTGACAGAAAATACCCATTTGCACCCAATTGCTTTAAAATTGGGCGGACAAGATACCACATCCCATGTATCATTTTCTTGAAGAGCCCGTAATTCGTCTACCATTGCTTTTTCCTAGTAGGGAAGCTTGACAGCTTCGGAGTAAGATCTGGGAATAGGATTAGAGGACAATGTAGCATGGAATAAGGTTGGAGAGAAGCCATACCTATCGGGTGCATGAGACGGCCTAGTTGAACGACGAAGCAATGTTTCAGGATCAGAGTCCAGGTGTTGAACCGGATCAGGTGGGGGGTCGGGCTCACTAAGTGGCACAGCAGGACGCCTTCTTTCATACACGAAACCAGGTTTGAAGCGTTGAGGAGTAGAAGACAGGGAATCAAATGATGGGAGCATAACTGTTGACAGAGTCATTGACGGAGCCAGATAACTGCTAAAGTAATAGTGATTTTCAAAGAAAACAACATGTCGTGAAATACGAAATTTATGACAAGAGACGTCATAACAAATATAGCCTTTGTGAGAGTTACTATAACCCATGAAGACGCATTTAGTAGCTTGAGCCGACAACTTGTGTCGTTCATGCCCTGGCAAGTGTACAAAACAGACGCAACCAAAAGTATGTAAATTTAGGTAACTAGGCATGCGATTATAGAGACGGGAATAAAGAGAGGCTAAGTTTAATGTACGCGATGGAAGACGATTGATAAGAAAAACCGCGGTAGATAGGGCTTCAACCCAAAATTGAGAAGGTACCATCGATTCAAGTAACAATGTACGAGTGACGTCAAGCAGATGGCGGTTTTTACGTTCGGCTACCCCATTTTGTTGTGGTGTATATGGACATGAATGTTGTGAAATTATTCCCTTTTTATTGAGGAATGATTGAAATGCAGTAGACATATATTCACCCCCCGAATCAGAACGTAAGATTTTGATATGTTTAGAGAATTGTGTCTCCACTAAAGCTACAAACTGTTGGAACATCGAAAATACCTCGGATTTAGCCCGTGAAAAATAAATCCAGGTATATTTGCTATAATCATCGATGAAGGTAACAAAATATTTGTATTTGGCGTGAGAAATAACGGGTGAAATACCCCACACATCGCTATGTATTAGATCAAAGCAATTTTGAGCACGGGTACCCTGATCAGGAAAAGGAAGAGACTTACTCTTACCTAACTTGCATGTAATTCAGTCAGAAAAATTAAGAGATGAAAAACGATCGTTTTTACCCAAGACACCGGACTTTATTATATGAGAAAAAATATGCGAATTAGGGTGACCCAAACGTTTGTGCCATAGGGCATTGTTATGATGAACTGTATTACAAGCGAAAGAAATAACTGGGGGAATTGAAAAATGTAAAAAAAAATAAACGTCCCACTTTAGGCCCCTTCGCGAGAATCTTCCCTGACACCTGATCCTGCACAAGACAACCAGAACGAGAACAAGAAACATTATAATTGTCATCAACCAATTGTCCAACAGAAATAAGACTAGTACTTAGTGCAGGAGATACACAAACATCCCGAAAAGTAGAATTCACATCAGCAGTTGCATGGATCGGTAACTGATTACCATTAGCAACGGTAATCTGTAACGGACCCGAATATGGGCGAACATTATGAAGATTGGCAGCAGTCTTGGTCATGTGATTAGAGGCCCCTGAGTCAATCAACCAAGAGGCAAGGGAAGCGGAGTTATTACCTTGAAGACCCAATGCAGACAGAGCAGAGATAATCATATGTTGCACCGTTTCAGGGGTGAGAGTGGAAGGCGCATCCGTGGGAGCGGAAGAAGAACCAACTGCAGCTTGATATCCTGTGGTATGTCGTTTTGGTGGACGAGTGGGACAATCGGGAAGAAGGAGGCCGGGCTTCTTGCAATAATTGCATTTTTTAGTGGTGCAATGCTTTGCAATATGCCCAAATTCCTTGCAAGTGTAACATTGGACTTGACGTATGTCCTTTTCTTTCCCTTTGACATGGGAGACATATGCCACATCATTAGAAAATCCTGAATGTTGTTGGAAATGCCCTTGTGTTGCAAGGCGCTGCTCTTCACGTAGTAATTCCCCGAGACAAACATCTAATGATGGAGATGGGTCACGGTTCATTAACGTAGATCGAGCGATCTCAAATTCAGGGCGCAATTTCATCAAGAACTGATCTCTCTTGCTTTGTTCATGAACAGCTTGAACATCAGCAAGGGAGCCAGCCGGAACCTTAGTATAAATGATATAAGCGAATTCTGTCCACAGAATTTGAAAGCCCGTGAAATATTCCTGGATAGAGAGATTACCCTGAGTGTAATTGGCAATCTCGTATTCGAGTTGAAATCGCCTAGCCACATTGTTTTGACAATAGACTTGTTGTAAGTAGTCCCACATGGCTTTGGCGGTTTTGTATGGGCGAAGATTTATTACAATGAGTGGATCGACAGATGCTAACATCCATGACATGATACGAGCATCTGTATCTTCCATTTGGTTAGGGACGCTGTATCAAGAGGGATGGAAGTACTCCCATCAACATGTCCCCATAATTCCTTTCCCGTCATGAATAGACGAAATTGGAATTCCCAAGCCGAATAGTTTTTACCCGTGAATTTGATACCGAAAGATTCAAAATTACTCATAGTATGAAAGAGTATTTGATAGTATTTCAGTATTAACGTCGCACAATATTAGCAATTGATGAGAAACAAAGGCTAACACTGATGCGATAAAGCCGATCGAACAAAACCCAATATTAGTTTTTGGGATGTCACGATAAAAGCGAAAAAAAAAAAAAAAAAATTCACGCAATGAACAGTGTTGCGTGATGAACAGTAGCGATGCGATGAATAGTGCCGCGCGATGAACAGTACGACTCTGTGAACAGTGACGAGCGATGAACAGTGCCGACGCGCGATGAACAGTACGATGCGCAATCAAAATCAGAGAAAGAAAAGACTCGAGATTGTATTTGGCTCTGATACCATGTAATACAAATTGACTTTCTTTCTGAATATCTTTCTCTTCATTCATCACTCCATTAAATAGGATACAATTACAACTTATGTAAGGAAAGTACAACCTATGTATGGAAAGAATATTAACAGCCTAATTTAAAATATTATCTGCCAAATTTACATCCTAATGTAATAGCCTAAATGCTAGACTATTTTACACTGTCATAATGCACTTCCTGTAATATGTCTAAAGCATCCACTGTCCAGAAACCATTCCGAGCTCTGAACTAGCTGGATCCTAGATCTGTGCAATTAAAGCGATGAAAGCATTGATACCCAATCCTACTTGGGTTCAGACGGGATTAGCCCTTTCGGGACCCTCACTTGGACAATTCTGAACCTTTTGGGTCTCTGTGTATCCTGAAATATGTGTGCAAAAGATGGTGACGGTGTTCTAGGGCGTTGTGTGTGATGTTGAGTGTATGCATGTTGTTTTGGTCTTTGATTCCTGTTTGGAAGCATGTATCTCTTTTGGACAGGCATACAATTATGATACCAGTTAGGTTTTGCCTCTCGAGTTAGTTTTTCCTCTCGAGTTACCTGACCCGTAGGCTTCAGTCCATTAGTGAACTTCTGTACTGGTCTGAGCTTCTCTATTGGCTTAGCGTAACCAATACCTTTGTGTTATGCTTGTTCCTTAACGAGTATAGACTTGACATTTTCCATTTCCAACTCATGTGGTTCATATACTGTGCTGAATTTAACAAAGTTCATTGTTTGAGACTTGTTTTTCACCAGACAGTTGAGATAACGTGCTAGCAGCATTACTGCCATAGTCTTTATAGCCTATACCAGCAAGATCGATAGCAGGCTTAATCAACTCTAGTATTTTGTCTTTCTTAGCTGCTGATGTGTTCCATGCGCGAACCAAGTTGGTGAGTTTTTGGTGTGCGCGTTTCGCTTCGTCCCTTTCATTCTCGAGTAGACTTACTTTTTCCATTGAGCAGGCTGTTCTGATGTTCGACTGGGCTTGTATGTTCAGTCTTGTAATTCTCGAAGGACTCATACAACTATTGATACTCATTTATCATGTCCTGTAGTGCAGTGGTGAGTTCAATATGAGTAATTCAGAGAAGTTAGAATCAGTTACCACACTGTCATCATTTGCCATGAGACAGTGGACTCCTTCATCTTCACTTTCGCTTGGAGAGCTAACAGATTCTTCTGACTCTGAGTCCGAGTCAGGCCATTTACTATTGTTTTCCTCAGCAACAAGGACTTTTTGATATTTATCTCTCCTGGATGATATTCTCTTCTCCTTAGACTTCTTGTAGCCCTTATAACCCTTTCTTTGATCAGCCCTTTTTGGTTTGGTGCAATCAACGATGAAATGTCCTGGCTTCCGACAGTTAAAACATTCATGCTCATCTTCATCTGACTTTTCTTTGAATTTTCTGGGAGATGATTGATACTCCATGTGGCTCTTCTTCATGAATTTGTCAAACTTCTTTACGAACATAGTCATTGCATCAGTACATATTTGTTCTGGTGTTTTGTCTACAGCAGTAGACTGAATTTCTGCAGCAGCAAGAGCCTTGGTTGGCTTACTAGTGCTGGGTTCATCCTCGACTCGGATTCCCAGTTCAAACTCATATGCTTTTAAATCGACAAATAGATCATGTAGATCTATCTTGTTCAAGTCCTTAGATTCTCTCATTGCTATAGTCTTCAAATCCCATTCTCTTGAGAGACCTATCATCACTTTTATAGTAATCTCTCTGTTTGAATGCTCCTTCCCGAGACTGTGGAGTTCACTGATGATGCTAGTAACTCTTTCATCATATTCATGTCCTTTGCTTTTCTTTTTACATGTGAAACATAGGCAACTTCATTGGTCGAACTCGTGTGTTGTTGGAATGACCCTTGTGTAGCCAATCACTGTTCTTCACGCAACAATTCACAGAGGCACGTATCTAAGGATGGAGGTGGGCCACAGTTCATTAACGTGGAACGAGGAATCTCGAACTCAGGGTGCAACTTCATTAGAAATTGATCTCGCTTGCTTTGTTCATACACATCTTGAACAGCAGCAAGTGAGGCAGCAGGGCGTTTGCATAAATTATATCAACAAACTCAGTCCATATGACTTGAAACCCTGTGAAATATTCTTGAATAGAAAGATTTCCTTGTGTGTAGTTAGAAATCTCATATTCAAGTTGAAACCGACGAGCCACATTATTTTGACAATAAACTTGTTGGAGATAGTCCACATGGCTTTGGCAGTCTTGTAAGGATCAACCGAGCCTAGCATCCAAGACATGATTCTAGCATCTTGGAAAACGATTTTGAAGGGAAAAAAATTTAGCTTCTGGATTTCGGATCTGATTTAGGCTCTGATACCATGTTAATTACAAGATTTCAGTATGAATTGCACCTCTTGATCGATGCTTTCTTCATTTAAATAGAATTACAACAGTTACATTTCTATGATTTAGCTCCTAACTATGGAAAGTACATATGTGGAGCCCTAAATTACATTCCTAAATTACAGTCCTAAATTACACGGTTGATTTTGGGTGCATGATTAATGTGATCGTGTGCTATGATTGGGTGAATCATGAAGCTTTGATTACTAGACTGACACTAGTGAGGAGCGAATTCTTAGTGTGTTGCTTTTAATTCCATGTCAGTAATGGATAGATTGAAGTCCTTGTGTTTGTTTGAATACTACAAAAGAAAGAAAAAATTATTATGGCGTTCTTCTGCATTTAATTCTGCAAGAAAGAATAGGTCCTCATTTTCATTGTCAGGAAGTGTTAATCAAAATGCAAGTGAGAATGGGCCACGTATTCCCATAGAAATACCTTTTTGTCTTTAAATGTTCAGGTGATGCTGCTAAAAGGTTTCATTTGTTTGGTGGATTTGCTACTTCAATGTTAGTGCACTCTGTTTGACTTGGCGTGCAAAATATTTTGTTAATTGAATGCTATTCTTATGTGGGTTCTATTATTAATATAGTTGCTTTATTTGGCCACTATGTTTTTTATTGCCCGGATCGATATTCTGTTATTTAGTTTCAAGACAAGACGTATCTGAGCTAGTTCATTTTTGCTAGTACTCTTTTTCTCCTTTTTATATTGTTATTGTGAATCTTGTTCAAACAAATTAAGACATTCTGGTGATAATATGGTTTTACCCCTTTCTCCCAAGATTCATTTCTTTCAAATGAAGGGTGCTGCTGAAATTGTTTATAATTGTGTTGTTGATTCGAAGATCAATCTGAAAGGTTCCACCCCCAAATATAAGAAACACGGAACCAGAATTGAGAAGGATTACAAATTGGTAAATGCAATTCCAGACATAACATTATTTGAGCAATTGGAGCTTACAAAAAGTGTGAGGAACTACAAAAAGGAATGGGCTATGATAGAAACAAAAGGAACCACCTCTATGCAACTTTTAGTCACCTTCTTTTTAGTGCCTACCTTTATTTTTGACCTCAGCAGATATTATTACTACTAAAATCATGGAATTAATTCCCTGATTAGTCTCTAAATATTAATCCATAATTCTGCTACCAAATCAATGCCCCTGATATTGCTCGAACGAGAGACGATGTGCGTTGGTAAACTTAAGGTTACCCTCCTTTACCAGAAAGCCAGAATCAAGTGGATTAAAGAAGGCTACGTTAACTCCAGTTTCTTCCACAAGTATGTTAACTGAAGAAGGAAAAGAAACGAAATACTGGGGCTTGATATTGATGGTCAGTGGGTGGATCAGTGGAGGAGGCGAAGATGAGGGTGGAGAGATACTTTGCTAGCCAACATAACTAGAGTCGCCCACAGTTGCATGGTATAGAATTTGATCGGATGGACGAGTCAGATAATTTATTCATGATAGAGAATTTCTCAGAGGGGGAAGTCAGAAATGCAAGTTGGAACTGCGATAGCTCTAAAAGTCCAAGCCTGTTTGGATTCAATTTCCAATTCTTAAAAATTTTTGGTCAGTTCTAAGAGAAGAGTTTATGTGATTTTTTGAAGACTTCGATAGGAATGGGATCAAGGGGCGTAATCCATCGTTCATTGTGCTCGTGCCCAAAAAAGATAATCTAGTTAGGATTAGGGATACAATCCAATCTCTCTTATCGGCTGTGTCTACAAAATTTTGGCTAAAATCCTTGCTGATAGATTGAGGAGAGTCCTTGTTAAGATCATTTCAGATAATCAATCAGTTTTCGTCGGTAGACGGCATATCTTGGATGGAGTGTTGTGTGTGAGTTAAGTGATTGACGAATTAAAGAAAAATAAAAGAAAAGGGACTTATTTTTAAGGTGGATTTTGAAAACGCTTATGATTCAGTCAATTGGGACTTCCTCGGGCAGGTGATGGAAAAAATGAATTTTAATGCTAATTGGATAGACTGGATAATGGAATGTGTAACTAGTGCAAAAGCGTCGGTGCTAATCAGCGGGAGCCCTACCAAAAAATTTGAACTCCAAAGAGGCCTTAGGCAAGGGGATCCTCTATCCCATTTCTTATATCTGATTGTAGCAGAAGCGTTAAGCAGAATGGTGAGCAAGGATGTGGAATTTAATTATTTGGTACCAGCTAAGGTGGGTAGAGAGGAGATCCAAATTTCTCATCTTCAGTTCGCTGATGACGCTTTTCTTTTTGGCGATGCGTCAATGGAGAATGTTATATCTTTTTTTAGCTTATGTCGGGGCTTAAAATCAATTTTAATAAGAGCAATCTCATAGGCATTAATGTGGAGCATGGCATACTGGCAAGACTAGCACGTAAACTGGATTGTAGGATTCTGGAATTGCCTTTTACATATCTTGGTTTTCGGTCGAGGAACAGTGTCATGTCGACTCCAGTGATCGAGAAATTTCGGAAACGGTTGGGTTGCTGGGATACAACAGCCTATCTCTTGGGGGGCATATGATTTTGTTATATGTTGTGCTGTCTTCATTACCAATCTTCTTCTTCTCTTTCTATCGAGCTCCTAATATTATTCAAATTTTAAATCCTTACAACTTAATTTTTTATGGGGAGGCGGGGCAAACAGACAGAAAATGGCTTGGGTCAAATGGACGGATGTTTGCAACTCTAAACAAAATGGGGCCCTAGGAGAGAGATCTTAATTCATTCAATAAGGCTTTATTGGGAAATGGGGGTGGGAACTATTAAAGGGGGGAGATAGTTTGTGGATAAAGTTTCTAAAATCTAAGTATGGTGCTGTAAATTGGAATTCATGGGAGGAGGGCTTCGAGGGGTAAAGGAGATTTCAATCTTTTTGGTGGAAAGATATACGGAAAATTGTTTTTACTGATACGACGGGGGTGGTTTAAGGAAGGATTGACTAGGAGGGTTGGGAATGAGCTTGGGACTAAATTCTGGACAGACATCTGGGTGGGGGAAGAGAGTCTCAATACAAGTTTCCCAGATTGGCTTCCACAGCTAGGGATAGAGAGATATTAGTGGGGAGTATGGGAGAAGAATACGGGACGTGTGGCACTGGGCGTGGTACTTGAGATGAGAACTATTCTCGTGGGACGAAGTTTTTGCTAACCAATTGTTTTCTCTTATTGACAGGGTTGCTCTAGTTCAGGATAACAATGATTCTTGGGAGTGGCGCTTTGACTCTTCTGAAAACTGTAAGCTTTCCTCCGCTTACCACTTTATTGAAGAAGAGGTACAGATGGGCACGGACTTGAGGGATGCGACCGACATAATTTGGAATACCCTAGCACCTAACAAAGCAGCTACCTTAGCTTGGAGAGTCCTTAGAGATCGGATTCCCACTAAAGAGAACCCGAGGGGCAGAAATATTAGAACTAGACTCATTTCGGATTCTTATGATCTTTGCCAACTGGAAGAGGAGTCTACTAATCATTTACTGTTTTCTTGCTCGGAATCGTACTCACTCTGGATGCAATGCTACGACAGGTTAGGAATGAAGCTCGCCCTCCACGAAGAACCCATTCAACATATTCTGCAACATAATAGTCTTTGGACACATAGAAAAAGCCGGAAGGAATGGTTAACTATTTGGCTTGCAATGTGGCGGACTATTTGGTTAGAAAGGAACAGGAGAATATTTCAAGACCCACAGTTCAAGGGAGATAACCTACTGGATTTGGTAAAATTTAGGACTTGGTTATGGTTGAAAAGTAGAAGGGATAAAAATATATGTTTTTTTCTTTTTTGGATTGGATCAGGGAACCGGTTGTTTGTTTGTTATCCTCTTAGATTAGGGAATAGTTTTTTGTTTTTGTTGTGTTTCCTTGTTTGTAACTCTTTAGGGTACTTCTTGTACTCACTTTTGTACTCTCTCATATGATAAACTTTTGCCTTATCAAGGAAAAAAAAAATTCCCCTGATATTGCTTCCTTGTTCTTTACCTTTGCATAATGTGCGACCCAACAGAATCACTCATTCACAACATATGCATTTCTGTAAACAGAGTGATGTCTCAACCAACAAAATGTCCCCAGAAAGTTCTGCCTACAGTTTTTCTGCTCAAGTTATTGGGCGGAATTCCATTAATTATGGTTTTCCAAGCAGTGAACCCTACCAGGCCGTTGGACATGAAAAGATGGTGAGTTTACAGACTAAGGGACTAGGGCCATTAGGTGAAGGTGTTGGTTTAGGTAACCCGGGACAAGATGGTTTGCACGCACAGGATAGTTTCGGAAGGTGGATGACCAATATCATTGCTGATTCTCCAGGATCTGGGGATGATCAAGCTCAGGAATATTCTATATTAGCTGTGAACCAGCCTTTCACATCTCTGACGTTGGATAATCAACAGACTTCTTCATCCAGACAGATATTCAACATAACCGAGGTCTCACCTGCATGGGCTGTGACAACTGAAGAAACAAAGGTCATCTCTTTTTTACTGTTCTTCCTTAATGTTTGCCTTTGTTTTCATTGAATACTTTCACTACTGCTGTGCACATGAAATTACGCTACAGGTTTACACATTGTTTTTATGATGAAGTAAGACAAGTCGCATAAGATGATGTAATGGCAAAATGAAACTCTGTTTGGTAAGAATAATGGCATAAACTGCTGATTGGAGAAACAGTTTCAAATAAAATGTGGAATGAATTATATCAATTACGGTCATTGTTTCTGAACTTATTTTGCTTGACTGAAATCATACCTTTGTCAGATCCATTGAACAAGTTACATTACTCTTTTGGATTATAAGGGAAAAAAATTATTGTATGCTTGTTATACACAATTAACAGATGGTTTTCTTTGGATTTCTTAAATACATCTTTGCTAAATTTTTGGTGGAATTGTGATTGATTTTCTTTTATATCGAAAATTTGTGGTAGATTACTGTAACCTATGATTGTTCTTTGAATTGGTGATTGTTTTGCAGATTTTAGTTGTTGGGTTTTTTACAGATGGACAAGTAACCCACACAAATTCTGATCTCTTTCTTGTATGTGGAGATTCTGTTATTACTGCGAGAGTTATACAAGATGGGGTAATTCGATTTATGATTTCACCTCAAAGTTCCGGGGTAGTAAGTCTTTATCTGACCTTTGATGGTCACAATCCTATCAGCCAAGTTTTGACCTTTGAGTTCCGTGCTCCCCTAGTACCCAAGCTTGAGATTTCTTCTGATTACAGGCCTAATTGGGAAGAATTTCAACTTCAGCTAAGGCTAGCTCATTTGTTGTTTTCATCATCGAAAGGCCTTGGTGTTTTCTCTACTAAACTATCCCAAAATGCCTTGAATGAAGCCAAATCCTTTGCTAAAAATACCTTACATGTCTCCAATGGCTGGATGTCTTTGACCAAAATAGTTGAAGATGCCAACATCTCTTTTCCCCAGGCAAAAGATAGCTTGTTTGAGTTGACTTTGCAGAATAGACTGCAAGAGTGGTTGCTAGAGAAGGTGGTAGCAGGGTGCAAAATTTCTGAACGTGATGAACATGGTCAGGGTGTAATTCATTTGTGTGTCATTCTAGGTTACACATGGGCAGTTTACTTGTTTTCATGCTCTAGATTATCATTGGATTATAGGGACAAGTTCGGTTGGACAGCTCTACATTGGGCTGCATATTATGGAAGGTAGTCCAGAAATGTTTCCTATTTTTTTTGTAAATGCTTTATTCTCTCCACTATGTTAACCCTGTCCTGAGGTTTTGTAGTATTTTATACTTCATGGTATAAGACCTCTAAAGACGAGCACAAAGTTGTTAGGAAATTGTTCAACATCATTCAACAATTGAGATCAACTGGGAGTATCAACGTAGTTGGAATATGTATCTGATACCATCAGTGACTGATTTCATTATTTGTATAGTTGATTCATTGTATTCTTTATGTATTAATTTATCATTATTTTCAGGCAGAAAATGGTAGCAACCCTTTTATCTGCTGGGGCAAAGCCCAATTTAGTCACAGATCCAACTCCAGAAAACCCTGGTGGATGCACTGCTGCTGATCTTGCTTCTAAAAGTGGTTTTGATGGTGTGGCAGCTTATCTTGCCGAGAAGGCTTTAGTTGCACAGTTCAATGATATGACATTGGCAGGAAATGTTTGTGGGTCATTACAAACTACGACAAGTAGAACAATGAACTCTGAAAACTTAAGTGAGGAGGAGTTAAATCTGAAGGAAACTCTCGCGGCTTACCGGACAGCTGCTGATGCAGCTGCACGTATCCAGGTTGCATTGAGTGAGCACTCGCTCAAAGTAAGAACAAAATCAATTCATTCATCCAATCCCGAAGAGGAAGCACGTAACATAGTTGCAACATTGAAGATCCAGCATGCTTTCCGCAATCACAATAGGCGCAAAAAGATGGGAGCTGCTACTAGGATCCAATATAGCTTCCGTACTTTTAAGATGCGAAAAAATTTCCTTGACAAGCGTCAGAAGGCTATTAAAATACAAGCAAGTAGAACTATATATGGGGCTTTTATATATGGGAATATGGGATTGAGATCCATTGTGAATTTAGAAAATGGCTGAGTTGAGGTTTGTGTTTCTTATTTGATGCAGGCTGCTTTCCGTGGTTTCCAAGCCCGGCGACAGTACCGCAAGATTGTTTGGTCAGTTGGGATCCTTGAAAAAGCAATACTTCGTTGGCGTTTAAAGAGAAAAGGCATCCGTGGAATTCAGATACAATCTGATGATACTCTCAAAGATCCGACTCAAGAAGTTGATGTGGAAGAAGACTTTTCCAAGCCAGCAGGAAGCAAGCTGAAGACAGGGTTGAGAGATCCGTTGTAAGAGTTCAAGAAATGTTTCGCTCCAAGAAAGCACAAGAAGATTACAGAAGGATGAAATTAGCACATCAAAACGCATCGGTAGATTAATATTTGCATCTATTATCATCATTCTGCAACACCATTTCCCACAATCAACTAATATGTTGTCTTGTACAGCTGCAAATTGAAGAACTTTTCCATCCTGATTTCGACATGGGACAAGAAAAGAACTGATCCACCACCATCACCTTAGATTCTGGTACAACAGAATGACTATAAAGAAGTGTGTATGCTTGTAAATTCTACACTACGGTAGGTCCTGTCTTGATCACTCCTGTGTATAAATATATTGTGTCAACTGCTTTCGTCATTTTTCGTTTTCATACTCCGGTGTTTCATGTTGTTGGAAAATCCCTGTATGCTTTAGGTTGGGAAGTATATGATTGATCTTGCACATGTATTGCTACTTGGTAGCAACACATAAAGAAAGTTAATATGTAATTTTTCTTACGAAGAAACGTGCTTTGGGATGCCTAAAAGGCAAACCCAACTTCTACATGAACGTGTAGCAAAACCTTTTTTTTTTTAAATAAATTTCACTTTATACCTAACAAATATATGATATCTACCATAAATCAACGTGTTGGGAAGGCAAAACTAAATGTCCTATTCATTTCATTTCATTTTATTTTTTGAAAAATTGTGTTCTTCGAAATTTTTACCGGTTTAATTTACTTGACCTGATGAATTAATTGGCTCACGTTCCTATCAAATTTATTTACATTAATGCGTAAATTTACGATAATTTTGATCATGAAATTCGATTCGAATTAGAAAAACAAAGGGGATGTTTATAATTCATAATTTTTTTGATTTGTATTTTCCCTTGCAAAATTTTGGAAATTATAAAGGACATGTTCGAAATTTTTGGGAAAAAATTTGCTAGTTTAACCTCGTTTCGCTAACGTAGGAAACCCAAGATTGATTGAATCTTGGAATTAGATATATACATGGTAAACTCATCTGCAATGTCTTTATGTGGTAATTTGATTAGCGAACAAAAAGAGATACTATTGTTGTTCTTCTGCCATTTATACTGTTTTCATTCTTCTTGATTCGTTAGGTATGTGACTGATATCTCTCATTCTCATTCCGATCAATACGAGTAGTACCCATGGAAGAACAAAATTAAAATTTGGGTGATATATGTAATTCTTTTGCCTTTGGTCGTGTTAACATGGGGTATCAGGGAAATCAACATTTAATTGAGGTAATAACGCAGCGGATATCACAAGCACATAATCAACAACTGAACAAGATGAACACCAATATTTATAGTGGTTCACCTCAAATTGAGCTAACCACTTAAGAACTCTCAAGGAGATCAATTATTTATTAATAACAAAGAAAACAAGAGATTGATAATACAAAGTATTTCACTCATAACACTCTGATTTTAATGCTCACTTTCTCTCTACTAATCCTATTTCTTCCAATGATAAAATCTCCTTAAGAAATTATAACACTCAATCTCACTTTTACCTCAACACTTTAATTTGTAGAAAAAAAATATTTACGTTTTTTTGTGTGGTTTTGGAATGAAGAATTGTCGAGTATTTATAGGTGGAAATTAGGTAAGAAAACAAATTATACCCCATTGCTTACATAATCAAAACCATCAAATTTGACTAAACACAAACATCTGTTAATTGTTGTCCAAGTTGTGTATCAAAAGTGGGTGGCTTGAATACTAGCAATTCTCCCCTCAAGCTTATTTTATGAATTCGACAAAACCTGCAACTGTTTTACAGTATTCCAACTTCCATTTCGGCAACTTCTTGGTCATCATATCAGATCCATTTTTATCCTTATGGATCTTCTCGAGCTTCGACAATTTCTTCTCCAATACATCCCGAATCCAATGATAACATACATCAATATGCTTTGACCTTGAATGCATTGAAGGATTCTTTCAAAGATGGATTGCACTTTGACTCTCATAGAACAGCTTGTACTGATCTTGCACAAAATCTAATTCTCCTAAAAATCCTTTCATCCACAGCAACTCATTACATGCCTCGGTTGTTACAATAAACTCTACTTCAGTGGTTTCACAAAGCTACACACTTTTGCAATTTTGACTGCCACGACATAACTCCCCCTGCAAATGTAATCAGGTACCCTGATGTTGACTTTCGAGAATCAACATCTCTAGCCATGTCTGCATCTGTGTTGCCTATTAGCTCAAGTGTGGATCCTCCAAAACTCAGTCTGTGTTTAGAAGTGCCTCATAGATATCTTAATATCCTGCAGCCCAAAGGTATCTACACACTACACCTACGGAGTCAGCTAAATCTGGCCTAGTACCTACCATGGCATACATCAAACTTCCAACTGCTGAAGCATATGGAACACTTCCCATCTCTTTTTCCTCATCCTCCGTAGAAGGACTTTGATGTGAATTCAACTTGAAGTGGTTGGCAAGAGGACATCCAACAGCTTTTGCCTGGTCCATGTTGAATCTCTGAAGTACCTTCTCAATATAGTTTTCCGGAAACAACCAGGTCTTCTTGGCATACCTGTCTCGCTGAATTTACATGCGGAGAATTCTTTTTTTCTGACCCAAAGTCCTTCATTGCAAAGGTCTTGCTTAGTTGCTTCTTTAGGCCTTTGATTTCAGAAGCATCTTTGCCAAAATCAACATATAATCTACATAGAGAAGAAGCACCATCAAATCATCATCAGAGGTTTTTCTGACAAACAAATAATGGTCTACAGTAGTCTTCATGAATTTGTTGAGTTATTACAGATTCAAACTTCTTAAACCATTGTCGCGGTGCTTGTTTGAGACCGTACATACTCTTCTTCCTCTTTTCCATTCTCTGCAAAACCCTCTGGTTGCTCCATATAAATTTCCTCCTCCAAATCTCCATGAAGGAAAGCGGTCTTGACATCCATTTGTTCTACCTCCAGATCTAGCTCTGCTGCTAACCCCAGCACAATCTGGATGGATGTCATATTCATCGCAGGTGAGAAAATCTCGTCAAAGTCGACTCCTTGCTTCTGACTGAAACCTTTGACGACGATCATAACTTTAAATCTTGGTTGACTACTATGCTCTTCGTGCTTCAACTTGAACACCCACTTATTTTTTCCAAGTTTTCTTGCCTTTCGGCAACTTCACCAGCTAAAAAATGTATCATTATCATGCAAGGATTGTATTTCATCTTGCATAGCTTCCATCCACTTATCTCTGTTTTCACCGGTCATAGCTTCATCGAAGCTTTCTGGTTCTCTCTCGTCAGTTAGCAGAACGTATTCATTTGGGGAATATCTAGTTGAGGGTCACACTACTCTTCCAGAACATGTGATATGATAACCTTCTGCTGGTGGTTCACTGTGAAAACGAACCTCATCATTAGGTGGAATTTCCGCATGATCGTTATGCGCTTTTTCATCTTCAACTGGTTGTGGATTTACCGTTGCCACACCTGCTCCGGAACATCATAATTGCGAGGAACACATGGTGAGCGGTTCAACACATATGCAGCTACAACCACTGCCTCACCCCAAAAGTCGTTAGACAATTTTGCGTGTGATAGCATACTTCTGACTCTTTCTGCCAATGTTCTGTTCATCATTTCAGCTAATCCATCGAGCTGTGGTGTTTTTGGCAGAGTCATTTAGTGTCATATTCCGTTCTTTTTACATATCTCGTCAAAGGAACCAATGTATCCATTATCTATTCGAATACATTTAAGTTTTATGCATGTTTACCATTCAACCAAGTTTAGAAACTTGTTGAATGTTTCTGTTACTTGGTCCTTGGTTTTGAGTATCCACACCCAAATCTTCCGAGAATGACCATCGATGAAAGTTACCCAATATCTCGCACATCCGAGTGATATTAGCATCGATCCACATAGATCCGACTGCACTAGATCTAAAATTTCTCGACTCTACTAGGAGGTGAACCTTCGAATGATACTCTATTCTGTTTTTTGGCCAAGCAATATGTGGGCAGAACTTGCTTACTCACAAGGCATGTAAGGTTCTTTTCACTTATGTGGACAAGAATTCGGTGCCACAACTCTGTTGAGTTCTTTTCTTCTGCTGCATAAGTCATGCTCTCAGAAGATTTTCCTTGTACTATATACAACTTTGACATCTTTAATCCCTTCGCTGCCACAAGTGAGCCTCTGATAATCTTGCATACTCCTTTATGGAAAATGGTGCAGAAACCTTCATCATCCAGTTTTTCCACTGAAATTAGACTCAGACGCATGTCAGGTACATGACTGACGTCTTTCAAGACTGTGTCGAGCCTTCCACGGTACTCAAGCTCACATATCTTTACTGATAATCTTGGATAGTCCTTCATTGCCCATCCTAACCACCCAAAAGCCTCCGGGTGTATAGGATATGCAGTCTTCCCTGCGAGATGTGACGTGGATTGTTGCTCCACTATCGATCACCCAGCTGGTTCCTTGAGTCGCCAAATTTACGGACTCTTGCTCTTGCTCGTGAACGACGTTGAAATCGTCAATGGCGTTTGTTGGCTCATTACAGGGTTCATGCTTTCCTTTGCCTTTCAACTCTCGGCAATATTTCTTTATATGTCCCTTTTTGCCACATTGATGACATCTTACATTTGCATATCTCCCCGAGGATTTGCCCTTCCTCGGTTTCTGATAGGTGTTTCCCTTGTTCTTGCTTCTCCCCCCTTGACCCAGTAGCCAAGATATCTGACTGCGATGTAGAAGCACCCTAGGATCTCCGCCTCATTTCTTCATTCAAGATTCTGCTGTTGATGAAGCCCAAACTCACGACTCCTCATAGGGCTGTGTTTGTGAGTGATATCTTCAAAGTATCCCAAGACTCTGGTAATGAAGCTAGCACAATCAGGGCAATCACCTCATCGTCAAGCTTTATACACATACTTGATAATTGATGCGCGACTCCTTGAATCTCGTTCAAGTGATCTGCTACCGGAGTTCCTTCTTTGTACCGAACCTGAACTAGCTTGCTCAGGTAGAAGAGTTTGTTGTTGCTACTTTTGGAGGCATATATTGTGACACCTATATATTTTCATTATACATGACACACATATCTCTCTATATACACGTGTAAATACATGAGGTATGTCGCCTAACAATGATCTTGTAAGAGCGTCACATCATTTATATACATACATATGACTGTGACTATAGCATTACTATGGTAAAATATTTGTTTCGTTGCAGCGAAAGTTATACTTTATAACATGTAAATTTAAAACCTTTTCAACAACAATATGTACATGAAAATTGACCGATGTTGTATCCCTCACTACCCATACCAAAACATGTACATATATGTACAATGATGGGCAGAGGGAGAAGTACTACAGATCAGCCGATCAACCTTGTATCCATACTTCAAAACACTTCAAACAAACGTCTAGAATCAGGAACAATTTGTGATCACGGGATGGTCATGGAATTCTGTAGACCCCCTTCTGAGTTCTCAATTAACTCAGGATCGATATTCTTTGATTCCGTAGTTCTGACTGTACTCAGAATGCAATAACATGGTTCAAGATCCTTAGCAACCATAACATAATTCTTTAATCTCTTATGTATGCACATGAATGCACAATTCATAATCACATGTCAATATAATGAAAAAATCACATCACATAAATTCATCATATACACACAATATACAACACATCATTATATCCCATTATAAAATCAGTGCATATAACATAAATCATATAATTATGTATAGTTAAATACCAAGTTATAGGATATACTCACAAACGATACACCTATCTCGAAGAACTCTTTTCGTTCGCCTTATCTGTAGCTTGTTCAAGATTAACCTATAAATACATGCATCTCAAACACGTTAATAAATCATCTAACATTTACATTTAACATGTTTTCATAGTCCACGTACATCATACTAGGCTTCCTATACTTTAAATCATCAAAGAAACCCATTTTTCCAAAAAACATTTATTGAGAGATCGATCTCATAAGGAGAGGCAATCGATCTCTAAAGAAGCAGAATCGTTTTTAGTGAAAAATCACGAATTTCTGCATTTTCAGCTCTGACACATTTTTGTAACTAATTCATATGAACTCCGAATGAGTCCCAATTGGTGTCAGATTAAAGATAACCCAAAGTTCTACAATTCATCTTTGAAGTGCTTAAGTTAATTCAATAATCTTCATAGACGAAATTAGCCAAGAACATCAGGTTTCAGAAATCATTTAACTTTAAATGTCAACTAGTACACAGTTTGGTAAAACTAACATAACTCATGCAATATAACTTCAAATTACTCGAATTTGCTATCAAATTAAAGATAACTCAACATACTACAGCTTTCATGTAAACACCAACATCAAAATCAAAGTGTAAGAGTTTCAAAAACTCAAAACACCAGAGCATAAGAGTTCTGTTTTTCAGCAGATTTCATATAAAAACTCATGTTCTTTCTTTCCAAAACATCTTCTACCTTCTTTAAACCTCTTCCCTTCATGTATAATATCGAAATCTATTTCAACATACCTATTTTTATCTAACACATGCAAACCCTATGTTACTTCTCAAACAACATCAATAAACACATCATTTAAACTTGCAAAACATATAAAATAAGGGGTATAAACATAGGTATACCTTCATCTACAAGTTTTTGGAACAAAACTTGAATTTTTATGAATTTCTGATAGTTTTCCCCAAGGAATAGATGAAGAAATGAAAAAGTGAGATAAATATGATAAGTTTCCTCGACTTTTCAATAGATAAATATGAATTGTATTTCATATTGCATTAGACCTCCAATTCTCTATCATCTTACACTTAAGTCCTCTAGTTTGGTATTCATCATATGTTTAACTACATTCTCGCTATAATAAAATCGAGTTTTCCTCGTTGTTTTATTATATTCAAATTCTTATCATACTTGTAATACACGTCATGAATTAAAACGTAATCAAAACAGATATCAGATTTCGATATATTAATTTCACTTATTTCCTTATTCAAAATATATCTAGCATATATGTTATGACATATATGCATGATTATGTAAATCATGTAAAAGTTTTGGTTCATCACATATTGTGTCTCCAGCTTCATCCAAATTGTGATTATACAAGTTGTCATCGACAAATTGTCGGATGTATTCGCAGACTTGCTCGTGCTCAAAGGTCCATTCGGCATCTGATTTATCTTCTGGTATAGTTTCGCTGAACACCGATAGGTGCATCTTGATGACAAACATGAGATCTTTCATCTTACTCTTCCAGAGTTTATAATTCGAGTCGTTAAGGCTAATCATTTTGCTTGTACGTACCTCCATCTTTTGTGTATTCTACCAACGAATTAATCGTTAAAACCTGAACACAAAAGAAACTAATCCCTAATACTGTCTAAAAAGCCTTTTTCTGATGTGGAAGTTCAGACTAAGCTGCAACCACAGAGCATACAAGGACTTCCTATAATATTTGAGAAGCTGGCTCTGATACTAGTGTTTGGGTATCAAGGAAATCAACATATAATGGAG
Source organism: Haberlea rhodopensis (assembly GCA_907163345.1). Lineage (NCBI taxonomy): Eukaryota > Viridiplantae > Streptophyta > Magnoliopsida > Lamiales > Gesneriaceae > Haberlea > Haberlea rhodopensis. The sequence continues at coordinate 39,638 of CAJQUN010000591.1, read as the reverse complement.
GTAACAACGTAGTGGATATTACAAGCACGTAATCAACAATTGAACAAGACGAAGACGAATACCAATATTTATAATGGTTCACCCTAAATTGGGCTACGCTCACTCAAGAACCCTCAAGGATATCACTTCTTTATTAATAACAAATAAGACAATAGAATTGATAATACAAAGTATTTCACTCAAAACACTCTGAGTTTAATTCTCACTTTCTCTCCACTAATCATATTCCTTCCAAGGATAACATCTCATTAATAAATTCTAACATTCAGTCTCACTTTTACCTCAACACTTTAATTTGTAGAAAAGAAAAGATTTATGTTTTTTGGGATGATTTTGGAATGAAGAATGGGTGAGTATTTATAAGTGGAGATTAGGGAAGAAAACAAACATTAATACATTGTTGCTTACATAATCAAAACCATCAAATTTGACTAAACACAAACATGTGTTAATTGTTGTCCAAGTTGTGTGTTGAATTCAAAAGTGGATGGCTTGAATACTAGCAAATAATTGTTTTCCATTATTTGAAAATTTACACATTTATGTTATGATCAAACGCTTACCACTAGGTCAAAAGATGTTAGCATATGCACAACTTTATTTCCTTATAAAGTGGCAGCATAGAGCCCCGTACTAAGCAACAGATAGACATGAGAGACTGCATCACGTGAGTGCCGATGTGCCAGGCTTGTTATGCCTTAGACGGTAGATGATTGCACATCCGTCCACGAGCACAGTAAAGCATTCTTGGTTACACCATTCCCAACAACGCCCCAGAAATTGCTTCCTAGGTGGGTCGAACCCATGACCTTGCTCTGGTACCAATTGTTAGGATCAAACACTTATCACTTAAACTACATGGGTGACAATGGTTAGACTTGTTATGCCTTAAGACGGTAGATGACTGCATCTACTTCTACGAGCGCACAGAAGAATTTTTGGGTACACCATTTCCAACGATTTATGTATCCGTGAGTAAAATATCCATATCCGCATCTCATAGTGGAGGACCGATTTAATGTTTGAGACGATTATTTTTTTCAATCAAAGATTCAGCAGTTAAATTATAATAATAACTATATAATAAGTGGCTAAGTTTTACTATTCATTACTATTGTAATGAATAATAATGAATAGTAAAGTACTATTTTTTTTTTTTCAATTTTTTTTTTAATAAATTCTTTTTTGTTTTGAAATATTGTTGATGCTTGTGTTTGGCATGAACCGATTAGAAAAAAATATATCTTAATCGATTTATGTACGCAACTTCAAATGTTATTTTTTCAGTTTATATAATAAGATGAACATCATTTTTTTTTAAAAAAGATAGAGTAATCATTTGGTTAATTTTTTTCCCATTCAATTACCATAGCATAGTCTTTTTAAAAAAAAATTGTTAAAATCGATCATTTGAATTGTTATATTTTTCGATCAAATCAGGAAAAAATTGACCAACATACTGGTACCTGTGCGGTGCCCAAAAAAAACTAGTAATATAATAAGCTGTTAAACACTTTGATATTCCGAACAAAAAATTGAGATAAATATCTGTATTTAATTCTATTGACTCGAATGATGAAATTAAATGCTTAATATCATATTCAGACATTTTAAAAATAAAGATTCCGAGTTAGACATTATACCTGAATTGGATTGTCGAGCATTCATATTCCATATCATATCCTTAGATTTCGATAGGCATATATTAACAACTAATATAGGATTTTTACTGAGAAATTCCGCCGAACAGTTAGGCCAGACTGGGGTAAGAGGAATGAGGGCATCAACTTAATTTCTTGAATCTCTTCAAAGCGTGTGCAGCATGTAAAGAATGGATGGTGATCATTGGGAAAAATGTGAGCGAAGATGGATCAAAACGGTCCTTCTGAGGTTTAAAATTTTGGAATGAACTGGATGAACGAGATTTACCCGAGGCAAGTTTTGACCCAAAAAATGCCGTTTGGTCCAGGAAAAGGGATGGATGTAAGTCCACAAAAAGTAACAATGCCCAATAGTATGCATAAAAGAATCAACAATTGAGGCATGGAGATTGAAGGATTGGCCAAGTCATGATCATGATGGCTAGTCATTAGCCCCCTTCTGATAGACATGCAGCAAGTGGGAATTAATAGTGGGAAGCCCATATAATCAAATTGGAAATAGGCACTAGACTCGGGCTAAGGATGTTCGTGACTTGTTGATAAAGGAGTAACTGACTCGGTCTAGTCCACTAACCCACATGAAGGCATGCAAAAACATGAGCAGGAAACTGCCGAGGGCTGGGGAAACAAAATAGAGTTTCAGCACATTTGGAAGCTCTCTCGCACAATCAACACTTAAAACTCTTTCTGCAAATTTGATGCAATTTTAGTTCATAATCTTATTTTAATCCAAGCAACTTCCATTTGTAAATTTCTAGTTCTCCTAGCTTAAATGTCCAGTTTTTTCTAGAGTTGTTTTGCACTTTTTTAGTTTGTAAATGATGTGTGTTCATGCCTATCAGTGAATTCTCTATCAATTATGGGGGAGCAATCCGGAAAAGATATAGAACTACCTATCAATTTCTACATTGTTCTTTTCATCTACAACAATGAAAGCAATAGACAGCAAAAAGGGCACAAAACAGGTTTGTATTGACAGTAATAGATACGAATCAAAACGTAGATATTTACAAGAAAATATATAGCTTAAACATGTTCATTCACACCGTAAAATCTACCAGTAAAAAAAGAAAAAAGAAAAGAAAGCGTACCATGGTTTGAGGCTTAATTGTGCAAGCAACGCTAGATGAAAACAGGAGCTACGTAAACATAAACTCTTCTAAATCCCCTCGATTTCGCCATTCTGAAAGCAAAAGCAAAGTGATCGAACTCATTATTATTCCAGTTATATTAGGAACCAACAAAAAATTCGTAAAAATAGAGTAAATATTCAATTTGGTATACTCTTGGCACCACAAACTCTATGTACGGGTTTTTTTATTAAAATAATCGATTTTCGAAAATAATTTAACAAATTAATCGCTTTTTTATTATGAAAGTAACCCAAGTCGCCATGTCAGATGGCGACTTCATTTGAAGTCGCCATCTGACATGGCGACTTGTGTACAAATTCTTAAAAAAATATTATTTTTTCGATGTCGCCATGTCAGATGGCGATTTCACCTAAAGTCGTCATCTGACATGGCGACTTCCATAAAAATTCTTTAAAAAATATTATTTTCTGATGTCGCCATCTGACATTGCGACATCTTTAAAAATATAATTTTTTTTTGATGTCGCCATGTATGATGGCGACATAAATTTTTTTTTTCACCGGTGTCGGTATATAACGACATAAGTTTTTTTTGTTTTTAAATGTTGTCGCCATCTGAGATGGCGACAATTAAAAAAAAAATATTTTTTATTTAATGTCGCCATTTTAGATGGCGACAATAATCAATTTCTTTGTCTATAAAACCGAACAAAATGTTACTCATTTTGAAATGTAAAGCAAAATCTCTTCGGCATTCGTAAACAAATTCTCTTCTGAATTCGTGAATATTTTCTCTGCAGGTACATTGTTATACAAATAATCAAATTTAATAATATTATATATAATGTACTAATTTATAAAATTTGTGTTTATTTTTTAAGGTATGTCAATTAAAGTTTTGTTGTATTGGGGAGGCGATATATTACAAGATTTAGAATCTGTTAGATATGATCGTGGTCCGTCGAAAGGCATGACAATATCTCGCACTATTAATTATTTGCAGTTAGTGAGCGACGTATATGATATTACTGGCATCGACCGTAACCAGTTCATTCTGAAAATATATTGTAAATATATATTTAGTGATTTTTCTGGGATAAAACAAACAATTTTTCCCGTTGACAGTGATTACAATTTAGCATGGGTATTGGATTCTGAACAAAATTATAGTTGTTTGGAGATGTATATACAAACAGAACGAAGAGCTTATGATTTTATTACAGAAATGCCAACAAGTGGTAGTGGTCCATTTGTAGTAGATACAGAAAGACCAACTACCTCTAGGATTCAAGATGATGCTCCTATAGTTGCTGACAATATTGTCCCCGAGCCACTAGCAGACAGTTTTGTGGATTTTGGAGATGATATTCAGACTGAACCGGAGGGAATTCCATCTGAGGATGAGTCTGATGACGATGAGGTTGATATTGAAGAAGTGTCAGATAATGTACCAGACACAACCACGACAAATACTCATGTCCTTTATCCAACAATTCCATTCTTCTGAATGACACATCCCGAAGTATTTGGAGACTCATTAGACATTCCAACAGGTAGATGGAGGAGTTATTACGACTACTCCAAAGGGGATATCCATCTAGATATGATCTTCAAAAATAAAGCTCATTTGCAGGCAGCTGTAAAGGATTACTCTGTACGTGTTGCGAAACGGGAGTACCGCGTTGTCAAGAGTACAAAAACATTGTGGAAAGTGGTGTGCAAACACAGTACAGAAGATATGCCTTGTAGATGGTACCTGCGGGCCTCGTTGAAGAAAAAAGTTGGATTATTCAAAATCAACAAGTATGGAGGTTCTCACACTTGCCTTTTGAGTGAGCTGTCGGTCGATCATGCAAATTTGGACAAAAACATGATTGCTAGCTTGTTAGTGGGAATTGTTCGGCGTGATCCAGCTTACGAAATAAAGTATGTAATTCAAACAGTGAAAGATAAATATGGATTTGAGATCCCCTATGCAAAAGGATGGTTTAGTTTGCGACATGCTGTTGAGAATGTGTACGGAACATGGGAGAGCTCCGTGAAGAAATTGCCTTACTATATGGGAGCTTTGCAAAAATGGAATCCCGGCACAGTCGTTGAGTGGGTTCACCTTGAAAATGCCAGACCAATAGAAAAGACTTTGAATTACGTGTTATGGGCCTTCCATCCATGTGTACAAGGATTTCAACATTGTCGCCGGGTAATAAGTGTGGATGGAACACATCTGTATACGAAATATCAACATAAGATGTTGATTGTCGTGGCAATGGACGCGAATAATCAAATCTTACCTTTGGCATTTGCAATTGTTGACGAAGAAAACTTTGTGTCATGGAGATGGTTTTTGGAGATGATTAGCAAGCCTATTGTGAGGATCTGATGGTGGTGTATGTTTGATTTCTGACCGTCATCCATGCCTCATTGCTGCAGCCGGTTGTATTCCTAACTTTAATAGTCGCTTCAAACTTTAATAGTCGCTTCAAATCCGTTCATCTGAGGGTGGTGTATGTTTGTTCAAACTTTAATAGTCGCTTCGGGTAGAGTCCTATCATAATCTATCCCAGACACTACGATGCCATCTACTGGCAACGCCCATATTACTGCAATGTCTTGCAGTGTGATGGACGCTTCTCTCGATCTAAGATGAAATGTGTGTGTTTCACGGCGCCATCTCTCAACTAAAGCCGTGATTAGGTGCATGCCAAGTCAATCTTACCACACCTATATATACAATAAAATCAAATAACGTGCAACAAATTAACAACATGTATATCTAATGGACACATATCCCAAAAATAGTTATCTGGGTTTCTCACACGAAGTATACTATCCATATCACCTCCCCATACATCCTCATATCGATGTGAAGACTGCAACGACAAAAGATGTTTGTCAATCGGGACTGGTTGTCTCATTTGATCCATCCTGAAATATAATACAAAAATTAACAACATTAATCTAAACATTACAAAAAATACCCGCTGACAGTCTACGACCGCCGCCCTCCGACCGACGCCCACCACCGCCAACCCACGCCGCCGCCGGCCACCCTCGACCGACGCCGCCGTCGGCCACCACCGCCCACAATGCAACCAGCCTTCTTCCGGAGCCAACTTAAATTTTAATCATTCACATCACAAAAATATACTCCAACAAGTAATATACTTTCACTAAATATATCAAAATCATAATTTATCTACAATACACAACTAACAAAAATAAAAAAGCTTACCTTAAATATTTTGGAAAGAAATGACTTGATTTTTGCAAGAGATGTTCGATTTTCGTAGCTTGTTCACCGAAGAAAGAAAATGAGAATGAGAGCGGCGGACGAAAGAAATAAAATGAGAGAATTCAGAATGAGATTGCGAGTGCGGCGGGCTAGGGTTATAACATTGGTGTCGTCATCTCAGATGGCGATATCAATAAATTAAATTGATGTCGCCAACTGAGATGCCGACACCCATAAATTACATTGGTGTCGCCATCAAAGATGGCGACACCAATTAAAAAAATTTGGTGTCGTTTTCTCAGATGGCGACATCAAAAAAATAATATAATTTGTATACAAGTCGCCATGTCAGATGGCGACTTCATTTGAAGTCGCTCTGATGGCGACACCAATTAAAAAAATTTGGTGTCGTTTTCTCAGATGGCGACATCAAAAAAAATAATATAATTTGTATACAAGTCGCCATGTCAGATGGCGACTTCATTTGAAGTCGCCATCTAACATGACGACTTAGGTTACTTTCATAATAAAAAGAAAAAAACGATTAATTTATTAAATTATTTTCGAAAATCAATTATTTTAATAAAAAACCCCTCTATGTACTCTATATTATTTATTCTAACTTATTCCAGAGTTATTTGTTTTGTATGATCTGTGAACCAATAAGTATGTTGTGAAATGATTGAACAACCTTTTCAAATTTTGAAATCACTTTTACTGAATAAGTCCAAAACTTGTACTTATTGCGACAGTCAAATCATTCCATTTAATCGCCTTTCGGACTGTTACTTCAAAAATCAAAAAATTGTTCATATGCCTTAAGGTACCGTTTGAAGTGATGGATATGATAAGTAATGTAATGATTAAAAAGTTGTGAAATGATTGTAAAATAGTATGTGATAAATTATATAATGTTTGATTGGAGGATAAGATTGTTGATAAGGATTATTATTTGATAAAATGACAAAAATACCCTCATTATTATAATAATAAAATATAACATTAATTAAAAAATATATATATACACGTATGTATGTAAATAATAAAAATAACCATAATAATAAAAATATATATATAAATTAATATATATATATATAATCATAAAAATATATATGTAATATAATATTAATATAATATAATATTAATATAATACAGTAATCATAATATAGAATAATAATAATCATAATATAAATATATATATATAATAACATTAATTATAATATATATATATATATATATATTCGGGTGTATGTATATATATAATAATAATAATATATATAATATAATATTATATATTATTATTATATTATAATATAATAATAATAAATATATTATAATATTAATATAATACAATAATCATAATATATATATAATAATAATATATATATATATACGTGCGTGCGTCTGTATATATTTATATATATATATATATATATATATATATAAATAATAATAATAATAATAAGAATAATATATATAATATATAAAAATTATTATATTAATAACATATTATAAAATTATTATTATTCTTACATAATAATATATATATTTATGCATATATAATAATAATAGTAATATATATAATTTATATATATTATTATTATTATTATTATATATATATATATATATATATATATATAAACACGCGTGCGTGCATGTGTATATATATATATATAGTTATAATAATAATAATAATAATAATAATATATAATTATTTTTTTGCGGGAATTTCAAATTTTGAGATAGTGAAAAAGGCGGGAAGGGGTATTTATGTCATTTTGTTATAAAGTGGGATTAGAGTGTGATAAATATAGTGGGATAATTTGTGTTAAAAATTGAAAAAAAACATGGGATATGAAAAGTAATACCGTGATAACTAATGTTATCACGGACTCCAAACGGAGCCTAAATCTATGTCGTTGATTTTCAATTTATCGTGTAATCTTGTGACACGTGTCCACGTTAGCTCGACCGATGATACAAGGGTATATATTTCAAGATCGGTTGCACAATTCCTCTGTGAAATTAAACCCCTCGCAGACTCAGAACTCTTCATATTTTTTTAATCTATTAATGGCTTCATCTAAGTTCGTTTGGGCTATCACCTGGATTTTGACTTGGTTCTAGCATCTGAGAACTAGTACATTGTTATCTATCAAGCTCTCAAGAAATCTGGATTAAAGGCTTTTCTGTGCAACAAGCCAACTTTCTTTGATGGTGTTGTCAAATAATTCTTTGAGAATGCTGAGGCAGAAGAAGGTTGCATTATTTCAGAGATCAAGGAATCTGCCATATCAGTTCCTGAAGAGTCTCTTGGAGAGGTTCTTGAACTTCCGACCGATGGGCTTTACTCTCCTTCCGATGTAAATGAAGAAGTACTTTCAAGCATTCGACAGAAGTACTTCGCCGGCAGTTCAAGTCTTCCGGCCATCAACATCCCTAAAAAACAAGATGAAAGAGGGGAATTTCAAGTGTTGTTAACATCGTCTCAAAGAATATACTATGTGCTACCGAAGCCTATGATGCCATTACAGAGAAAAACTACAGATCCTGGTTGTCATCGTTGAAGGCATTAGCATCAACTTGTCTGGATACTTATTCAGCAAACTGTGGATTTGTTCCAAGGAAAGACCAAAGGTTTCCAAGTTATGATCACTAGAATCAGTGAGGCTAGTGTGCAGCTGTCTGAGAAAGAAGCCAAGATGAACGCCAGCAGAATCTATTCTCTACATCAGCTACATAAATTAGGCGGGAAAGCTTCTGTTGTGATTGAGGAACCTCAACCGGCAATGAAGAAAAAATCAGCTGAGCAGTCGATACAGAAGAGGAAGGTTGTGTTTGCCCCCACTGATGAGACAGTACAGCCGACCCTAAAAAGGCTAGAATACAGCAGGCAAAGAATAAAGCTCCAACAGCTGCTAAGTCTGTCTCAATTTCAACCTCCAAACCAAAATCAGCAGAGCAGGTGAAAGCACCATCATTACCACTGATGCCTGCTCAACCGACCGCTCCATCAATTGCAGTTCCTTCAATTTATGTTCCTGCCAGATCAGTTGAAGTTCTTATGTGTCTTCATTAGGCCAGAAAGATTACGTTATAGCTACACTTAGGCCAATTTCTCCTTCACCCCTGCTGCCAAAAGAGCTATCAATGATGCATCGAATGCAGCTATCTTGCATACCAAAGAGCATGTCGTCTCAAATGAAGTAATTTTTGACAAATGGGCACATTGCGAGAAGAAAGTTCCATTACTGAGACCGTCAAAAGATGTCAACACTCGTCAAAAGGGGTTTGTCTTGGGTGCACCCGGTGTTTGGTGCACCCAAGACACTTATCTATATGTGTCTTGGGTGCACCAAATACCGGGTGCACCCAAGACAAACCCCGTCAAAAGGGAACAAGCCATTCTCAAACTTACAGAGACTAATGATGTTGAAAAGGCAATGTGTAGAAAAGAGTTGTACGTTGCTAGGCATACTGATGTTGATAAGTGTGATTTTTACAATATAAGATTAATGGCGTTTTTATATTGATTCCTGGAAAAAAATTACGCATTTTGGTATATATATTTATATTTAAGGAATCTAGGTCTAAATGCATAAAATGGGGGAAATATGCTTAAAGTGATGAAAATGACCAAACCGAGCAAACATGGAAAAGGAGGGACGAAATCGTAATTTCCTGAAAATCAGAGGAAGCGATCGATCGCTTCAAATGAGGCGATAGATCGCCTCGAGGCAGTAGCAAAATGAGATCGATCGCTTCATTTGAAGCGATCGATCGCCTCGACTCGGAAATTTCAGGATTTTATTTCATATTGGTTATTTTGTGTCCAACTTACTTGAAACTCCTCCAACATTATATATAGAAGATTTCAGACGTTTTTAGGGACTTTTGGCTCATAATAAACCCTAAAACAAACAGCCTCCATGATTCTCCTTCATCCCCAACCATCCATACATCATAACCATTGAAAAGAAGACGCATCGGAAGAGACGGGACATCGGAGCAACGCAAGGAGTCAACGCCTCTCGTTATTTCCATATTTCTAACTCTAGTTCTATATTTTCATTAGATTTTAATGTTTAGAATGTTGCAAAACATGTTTATGCATTGTTATTTGATGGAGATTGTTGGCTAGGTTTGTTATCAAGACTTATGGGATCCTTTGTATGAACCAATGATTTAAATTGAATGTTTTGATTGATTCTAATTTATTTAAGTGCTTCTTCATGCTTTTAAGAGTTTGGCCATCCTCGAATGATAGTAAATTACAATTGCGATCGAGAGATAAAATTGTGATTCGATATAGTGATTTATGCCGTGGATTTCAGACTGAGGTCGAGAGATGAAGTCAAATACACGTGTGATAGCTATAGATATCTAGTAATCGAAGGCTAGAAGTTTTCATACAAAATTACTTGTTCAATAATGATACGGGAGTAGCTTATTGCAACGATAGTATTAGATTTGTTATAGTCGGACCAAGGTATAACAAGTGAATTAGGAAAACTCGTCACCTTAGATTGTTTGAATTTAATTCTTAACTAAAAGACGAATTGTGGGGGATTACATAGGTGAACCGAAAGTCTTGATAATTGTTTCTTTTGATTCTTATTCTTATTCATCACTGTTTCCTTGGGTTAATTATTGAGTTAATTTTTCACGTTAGTTTAATAATCACACCAGTTATTGTAGACCAAATATAGTTAAACTAGTGGAGTTTGGTAATTATTTCCTAGTCCTCATGGGATCGACAATCCGTACTTTTCATATCATTATACTAAAACTTGACACCGTGCACTTGCGGTACACAATTGCTACACTGAAAAATACTATTTAGAATAATAGCGATCATGTGTCTAGAAAAGACATGCTTAATGCGTTTAATTGTCAATGATTATGTTTTGATTGTTAAATTTATGCATATGTTATCTAATCATATAATTGTTTGAATTTAGGACGAAATAAAGAAAACGAGCTAAACACAATGAATAAATGCCAGTAAATAGCTTAGAGATGAAGATGAATCGAAGCGACGAAAAAAGAGAAGTAAATGGACAAAAAGATTGACGATCGATCTTGGAAGAATGGTCAATCGATCATGTACAGACGTGGTGGTGTCAAACGGGACGTGTCGTGCCGGCATGGCACTATTCGTGCCGTGCCGGCACGATTCGAAAATGGGCCGTGTCGTGCCGGCCCATTTCCACAAGAGGCCGGGCCCGGCACGACCCCTACGTGCCGCACGGCACGGCCCATTTCAAGTTTTTTTTTTATTTTTTGGCTTAGCGATTGATCGCCACCTAACTGGCGATCGATCGCCAGTTAGGTGGCGATTGATCGCTACAATTAAAAAAAAAACTATTCGTGCCGTGCCGTGCCGGCCCACGGGCCGCCACCCTTTGGCCCGGCACGGCCCATGCTACTGTGTCGTGCCTGGCACGGCACGGCACTATAGCAAAACGTGTTGTGCCGTGCCGCTCCGTGACGTGCCGTGCTCGTGTCGTGCCTCGTGCCGTCCGCTCCGTTTGACATCTCTATACAGACGATACTTGGGCAACAAATATCTTGAGCTCGCGATCGATCGGGAATTAATGGGCGATCGATCACCCAAGGACGAAACTCAAGCAACAAAATTGATGAAGCCACGATCGATTGCAAGACAGACAACGATCAATCACCCAGTGATGGAGTTTGAAAAATAAAAGTCCAACAGCTAGCGATCGATCGCGAGACATCGCTGATCGATCGACTAAGTGTCCTGAAAAATATGAAAACCCGATTTCTTTCCATCTTTAAAGGATTTTGACCTATTCTTTGAGCCACCAACCCATATTTTTGAGACTAATCCTCATTATTCAGAGAACAATTGGTTTTAGAGAAAGTTTATAATTTTCTTTCAATACTTTGAAAACGATTACAAGAATTTCAAAGCACGAAGATGGAGTTGATGCACCGGGATCGTGCCTTTTTTTGCTAGTATTTCTCTACTTTATAGTTGTTTATGCATTCTAGAATAATTTTTATTTGTTTTAATTCGATTATGAGTAACTAAATACTTTAATTCTTGGTTGGAGAAGACAATACCGTTGGAATAATAATTCTTGTGAGATTCATGCTTTTATTTATCGATTTTTATTATTTGCATGCAATCTATTGCTAGTTTATGAAGCAACTTAGAATGATATTTCTGCTGTTGAACTTATTAAATTTTTAGGAAAAACAATTGACTAGATTATATATAAACCGATGGTATTTATGTTGTTGAGTTTCATCATTCTCAATGGATTTTAATGGTATCATTGAGTTAATCTTAACCAGTGATGTTAGATTGATAATTTGATAAGGGTTCAATTTGAACGATGTTTTCTGTTTAATTATGGATAAGGCGGGATAGAAACTGAATTTTCAATGATGAATATTTAAATAAAATTGAATCTTTTGAACTATGATCGAGCAAATAATATACAAATGTAGAGTTGACCGAAAACCAAGAATTGCCTTTTAAATCAGATATTTAATAATTTTGCTTTTGAATTTTTTAGTTATAATAAAAAAATTCACAACCCCATTTTTAATTTATTGTTTGTTTCGTTAACACCAAGAATACACCAATTCGTGAGATTGATCCATACTCACACTATTACATTATTGTTATCAATCCAACGATGAGTGGGTTAATTTGAGCGTATACGACTAGCGCACACCACATACTGAGGCTATTTTCAACAGCCTCATCAATCCAAAGATTGAAGACTACAAAGGATCTGCTCAACATGCCCGAGAAGATGCCTACATCATTACAATTTACAGATCCGTAGAGCAGACAAAGAACATCCTAGACTGAAACCAACCATATCATTGATACGTGTGACTTTTACACTTAATTTGCTATGAGATTAGGGGCGTTTTTGTAGTGATTCATGGACAATATTACGCGTTTTGGTATATATTTGTATATTTCAGGAATCTAGGTCAAATTGAATAAAAGTGGAAGAAATGAGCGAATAATGATGAAAAATGACCAAACCGAGCAAACACGTTGAAGGAATGACTAAATCGCAAAAGTTGAAATTCAAGCTCTCACGATCGATCGGAATTTTCTGGCGATCGATCGCTGCTGACCAGAAGATTCTCACGATCGATCGGCAATTCAGGGCGATCGATCGTCGTTATGAAAATTTTGAAAAATAAAAGATAGATTGTTCTGGCGATCGATCGGCGGGATGTCGCGATCAATCGCCAGACCCGAAAAAGTCGAGAATTTGTTCCTTATTGGGTATTTTGTGTCCAAAATACATGAAACTCTTCCAACATTATAAAGAGGATAACTTGGACGTTTTGGAGGACTCTTGGCTCATATTCTACTCTACAATATGAGCCTCCATCACTCTTCATCACTCACCATCATCCATACATCACACCATTGAAGAAGAAGACACATCGGAAGAGACTGAACGACGAAGCAACGCAAGGAGTCAACGCCTCTCGTTACTTTCGTATTTCTAACTTTTGTTCTATATTTTTATCATATTTTGATGTTTAGAATGTTGCAAAAATATTTGAGTTTATTGTTGAAAAAATTTATGAATGAGAAAAGAAAAGAAAGAACCTTGAGAAAAAAATATCTAAATAAGACCCAAAGTGGCCAAGGCTAGAAAAGAAAAAGAAGAGAATCTCAAATTTGTGCTAAATGATGAACACTACATGATTATACTCTCTTCTTTGTGCTATCCTATCTTTTCTTTTAAGCCAACACCTAGGCCTAACATTACAAGATTAAAAAGTCATTTTGATCCAAGTATAGGGAGTAACTACATTAGTGGAGAAGTGTTTGAAAATATGACTATGGGGTGCTCAATGATAATCTTGACTTTCATTTAGCATGATTTGATCTATAAAATTTGCATGAAACTTGCAAGTGAGAATAGCACACACTCACGTTCTGAATTTGAGACATGTTGCTTGATTTAGAAGAAAACACAACTTGTTGAACTTTTTGATTGACTCTTGTTTGTCTGTAAGTGAGATGTCTGAGCTACGTGATTGACTATGAATTGGTTCATTTGAATCTTCAATATTGAACTCTACTTTTTGATCTTATTTCTTGCTTGAGGCGATCAAGTTTAAGTTTGGGGGAGTTGATAAGTGTGATTTTTACACTTAATTTACTATGAGATTAGGGGCGTTTTTGTAGTGATTCCTGGACAATATTAAGTGTTTTGGTATATATTTGTATATTTCAGAAATCAAGGTCAAAGTGAATAAAGTGGAAGAAATGAGCGAATAATGATGAAACACGTTGAAGGAATGACTAAATCGCAAAAGGTAAAATTCAAGCTCTCGCGATCGATCAGAATTTTCTGGAGATCGGTCGTCGCTGACCATAAGATTCTAGCGATTGATCGGCAATTCTGGGCAATTGATCGCCGTTATGAAAATTTTGAAAAATAAAAGACAGATTATTCTGGCGACCGATCGGCAGGATGTCGCGATCGATCACCAGACCCCAAACAGTCGAGATTTTGTTTCTTTCTTGGGTATTTTGTGTCCAAAATACATGAAACTCTTCCAACATTATAAAGAGGATAACTTGGACGTTTTGGAGGACACTTGTCTCATATTCTACTCTACAATATCAGCCTCCATCACCCTTCATCACTCACCATCATCCATACATCACACCATTGAAGAAGATGACACATCGGAAGAGACGGGACGACGGAGCAACGTAAGGAGTCAATGCCTCTCTTTACTTTCGTATTTCTAACTTTTGTTCTATATTTTTATCAGATTTTGATGTTTAGAATGTTGCAAAACAATTTGATGCATTATTATTATATGAGAATTGTTGGCTTAGTTTGTTGTCAAGACTTAGAGGATCCCTTGTTGAACCTATAAATCAATTTAAGTTTTTGATTTATTCTTACCTATCTTTGTGCATACTTTATTGTAATTCATGCTTTTGAAGGATTAATCACACTTGAATGATAATTTATTACGATTGAATTGACCATATGATATTGCAATACGATATAGTAATTTATGCCGTGGATTTCAGACTGAGATCGAGAGATGAAGTCAAATGCATCTGTGATAGCTATAGATATATAGTAATCGAAAGCTAGAAGTTTTTACAAAGGTTCATTCATTATTGAGTTGTTAAATAAGTGCACGAGAGTTACTTAGAACAATTTGATATTAGGTTTAATATATATTGAGAGAGTTTATTAGATAAATTCGGAGAACTCGTCACCTTATAATGTTTGAATTCGATTCTTAACTAATAGGCGAATTATGTGGGATTATATGGGTGAACCGAAGTCTTGATAATTGTCTCTATTGATTTATCTTCTCTTTATTACTTGTTGGGTTGAATTTTGAGTTATTAGTAAAAGTAGTATAATTTCCATAACTAATTATCGTAGGCTAAATATAGTTAAATTAATTGAGTTTGGTAATTATTTTCTAATCTCTATGGGTTCGACAACCTTTTTTTAAAATCTAATATACTAAACATTGACACCGTGCAGTTACGATATAAATTGCTATATTGAAATTTTCTGTTTAAAATAATAGCGATCAATCATAATTCGACTTGGTGTCATCGACCTTGGTTTTGGCAGGCAAGTTGACCAAGCTGCAGAGGATCAGGTTAGTTCTACTGTTGAAGATGTTGAACAGATGATTGATGACTTCTTCAATCTATCTGAAGAACCATTTGAGCAGACTGAACCAATCATTTTGAATCAGGAATCCGAACAAGCTGCAGAGCATATTAAGGCAACATCTGACTCTATTATAATTTTGGATGAAGAGGAAGAAAGTGAGCAGGAAAGTTCAAATGTGTTAGTACCGGTTCAATCTGCTGAACCGATGATCTTAGATGTTGAAAATCTACTAGATGTTGAATCAGTTGTCCGTAACATTGTGAAGGACATCTTGATCGATGAAGAAGAAATTGGTCCAAGCACGTTATCGACTCTGATCTCTGTTGCCGAACCGATGTTGGCAGTAGCATCGGTTAAACAGACATCTTCTGATGAACAGATGGAGGAAGCTTCAAAACTGGCCCTCATCTCATTCCTTACAATTTCTAGTGCTACATATCTTTATCATCGCATCCTTCAGACAATTTATCCAGCGGGTGCAAGGTTCATCTTTGCAGAACCGGTCAGAGACACTCTGCAACCGACAAAGAAATTTGGGCACTTGGAAATGATCAACACCAGGCCCTTTATAATGCAAACACTTCCGGTGTACACCTTTCCAATTCTGCAGATCACATGGCTGCCTGAGGATGGGAATGCTTCACCTTATATATTATCAATAGATGTAAACATAGAACAGGAAGAAGAAAAAGCCCCATGCTGGTCAAATTGCAAAGCTTTAATGACAGATCCGAGATCTCACTGTTTTAGTGAACATGATGGCTGCTCCGATTCAAAAGATAGAATCTCAACAAGTTCATCAGTCCAACAATGATACACAACTCCACAGGTTCATAAAGGACAACTTCAATCTACTCAGAATAACCATATCTGAATTGACTAAATTCAGCAGGAGTTGACCACGTCTACACATATGTCTCAAGCTCAGGCTGGTGAAATCCTTGTGAATACTTCTGAAGGACATGGCTGTCAAGACTTGAAGACCATCTGCTGACCTTGGCAAATTCAAGCTCTCAGCTGTTTTCACTTTTGGCGCAACAGTTGTGCGAACTGGTCGACTTTGCTAAATTGGTTCGAGTTGTTCCTCCTGCACAACAGCCAAGCAGCTCCCGTAAACAGCGAAGATATCGTGGGTAGGATCAATTGAGGGGGAATAAGAACAGAACAGAATAGAGAAGATCAGATGATGTATTTTGTACATTTTGTTGAGAAATGTAAAGTAGTTCATGTATTTTGAACTTACTTAATAGAACTTAGCTTCGTTTATTCTTAGCTAAGCATTTCTTCCTTAGTTCATTTATTTTGAACTCAATTATTATCGGAAGTAATGTCATTTATTTTGGATATGGTATATCTATTTCATTCATTTGTTTTGAACTCGACTGACGGTGTCACCCCTATCAAAGACAAATCTTCTAAGGATTCTTGACAACACCTTTTGGCTTCAGATTATTTTATCACCAAAAAGGAGGAAAAGATTATGGGGATGTGAGATTAAGGGGGAATGCAAATAGAATGCAAGTTAAGGAAACTTTTCTAAGGTTCCATGTTTTCTAAGGTTCTAGGTTTTGATGAAAAACAATCAGTAGAACTATAGCCTCTATTGCTTGCGAAGTTTTGATAAGCTAGATGTTAAATAGTTTTGATAAGCTAGATGTTAAATCAGTGAGTTGAATGAGTATTTTCAAATATGTCAATCTGGTTGTCTGTAAATTCTTCCGATCAAGCTTATCAGTAAAGCTTATTCATTGTTAGTAACAAAAAGGGGGAAATTATTGAACCATATGATATGGTATAAGTTTTGGTGTAACAAAGTAAGTCAACTGATGGATTGAATCGATCAAGCTCTACCGATGGTTTTAGTCAACCGACTGCTTAGCAGAATTGTTTTGTTGGAACAAAACAATACCGATGAAGAGCATCGGTATAGTATTTCAAATATCATAGAGTTGACTGACAATATAACTGTTGCAAGCTAAAAGTGGAAGTACTACATATCCACAAAAGAGCATTAAATGATTCAGTGTTATTTTGGATAAAAGTCTTCAACGCGTTTAACGCACATCATATGTATAGAGCATTGGGAACCAATATTACCGTTGCATTCTTTGAACTATTTAATGAAGATTTTATGAGAAATAAATGGTTGGCAAACACAAGAAATAATATCATTCATTATTGATCAACAACGATTACAAAAGATATTTGTTATTCAAGAAGCATTAAAGGTGTCGTATTAAACATTGATCAGATTTTCAAGAGATCAATAGTGCTGGGAATGGATTGCACAATCAATCACTCTCATTTATTGTTTACTTTGTTGTATTGGAAGAGCGAAATCTTCTGTAAAACTATTATATTGGTTTGTGACAATTAGTCAAAATTTAGTTGCTAAGCCAAGCTGTAAAAGTGATCTCAATTGTGGTTATGCGCTAAAAGTTTCAGTTGTGCGATAACTGAAGTGGGTTTGTACGAAGTGTTGTATAAATCAAAATCTTTTAGTATATTCTTCCTGCAAAGGAAGAAGGGAGACATATAATGATTAAGCCTTCGAACTTCTGGAAACATATATTATGTTGCTTATTTATTGTACATTGATTGTTTTAGTTAGTTATATATTGCTATCAGCTCATCTTATATTCATTGTATCAGTTGAGTATATTCCACTGCTTATTAAGTTACTTAATCGAAGTATATTTTAAATTAGCAAGTGGAGTCAGTGCATCATATTCACCCCCATTCTATATGCACCGCCGATCCTAACAAATTATATCAATCTTATTATCCAAATTTAACTGCATGAAAGACGACTAATTCAATCTTTTATAAATTTAAATGATCATATCATTTATAATCCATATATTTTAAAAATAAAAAAGATTGTTTTACTTAAAATAATATTATAATAAATATTAAATTTCAAAAAAATGTATTTCAATATAATCTTTAAATTTCTTATGCTAAAATTTTTAATATAAAAAACACTAAGGGTGTGTTTGGTATGCATGATAAGGGGTGATTAAGATTTTAATCACCCACTTATCATGTGTTTGGTAGACATGATAAAAAGTATGATAGCCCGTTCGGCCCGCTCCCGGCCCGCTCTCGGCCCGCACTGTACATATTGTAATCCTTCATATGATGGTTAAATAATACCATGTGGAATTGAAGGATATTGGTGGATTATATTTTTTGCCTATAATATCCTTGAATTTAAAAAAATTAGAAATTATCAAATTATTATAATTATTAGTAAAATTTATTATTATTAAAATTAATATTCAAAAATTTGTATTATTATTTAATTGTTACGATAATTATATTATTTCTCAATTTTAATTTTTCTATATGTTATTAATTAATATTCGTAGTTATTTTGATCTATATTTGGATATCAAAAAAAATATTATATCTCACACAAGGTGTGCATAGGATTACGTGTAGTATATTATATCTCACACGTTATTATTAGATACAATTATTCTACATAATTTTTTATATGTTATAAAGTCAAAACTATTTTGATTTATGTTAAGTTCTTTGATTATTTTTATATTTAAAAAATGATTTTACACAATTTTAGAATTTACAATATGCAAGATTTTGTATTGATCGAACGAAAAAGTGTAACAAAAGTAATAACTGAAATACGAAAGTTCGAAGCAATAAATAATTAATTTTGTTATAGGGTTCCATGATTAAAATACATACATCCCAATTTCTAAGTTATAATTCCTTAACTGAATATGAATTATATATATACATCATTTACTTTGAACAATTATGAGTTCTCCGCTTTTAGTTTAAATAATAACATCTACCATCTGTTATGCAATTTTATGTCAAATTATAATTGCGACAACTATAATTTTTTATCCATCCGTTATAAAATAGAGGGGACGAATTCGTAACACAACTGTACTTTTTCATCCATCAGTACAAACTAGAGTGGTCGAAGTCGTAATACAACTGTTTTATATAGGTTCATCCGTTTTATTCAACCTAAACATCAAAAATTATAATAAAGTTATTCTACATTGAGGCAACCATAATTTTCCCAATGTTTATCATCATTTATTGCTTTGATTGGTGACTTCACTCTTCTGTGATTTATAATTTTCAATTTGGTTTGGTGTTGAAATATGTTACATCAACTTTTCGGGAGTTGCAAGGATACAAATAACACTTTTCCTACTAATACACGATCTAAAACCAATTCCTCTTACGATAATTAATTAGAATTATAAATTAGTCTCGCAAACAATTGAAAAATAAATAAAAGTACATAGATTAGGAGAACAAAAAAAGAACATGAAGGCTTGAGCTGGTGAGCATTTTTTTTATTTTTTTGAACGAGAAATATAAAATATATTAAACGATCATGATGTACATCATATATAACTGGCATAATTCGAGAATGAGACATCGACACCTAGTAAAACATAATGAGGCATGACGAGCAAAAACACTAGAACAAGATCGGAAATGCAATGATCGTCAGAACGAAGTACGTCCTCTCAAACCATGTGATCATGATGAGGTCTACAGAGAGGGAGCTTACTAATGTTATTAGCTTGATTTGTCTTCTTTTTTTTCACCTCGAGAGCTCTGATTTTACTTCTTGTTACTGCGTAAAAAAAATGTCAAATTTCAGCCCTCAATATGTCTAGAATGTCAAAATAGTCGTTTTATCACATTTTTATGTAAAATCGATCTTAACTCATTGCTCGTAAAATAAAGATTGTAATTATGGCAAGATTATTAAAATAAACACAACGGACCATCTATATGATTTATTTGATCATTTTAATGATTTTAAAAATAAATAGTGTATAAGCAATTGATACATATATAGGTTCACATTTAAATTTATGCATAATTGTTTATCAACTATTACAACTATTTGAGGAGATGAAATTGTTTTTACATGGGTTTGAACACATTCATCTCCCCAAACGAGAGAAGTTTATGTCACTAAACCTGGGTTAAAAAATAAAATTTTGAATGAATTGTATGATTAAATAAATATGAAGTCTGATATAATATAAAAACTAATATGGGTTAAAATTGTATGAAATATATAATGGAAGGGGGTAATTGGAATTAAATCCAATGAAAATGTATATAAGCAGTTCCTGTCCGAGTTACATAATTAGTATCACCTCGTCCACGGATACTCACAGTTCCGCTTTCCCTCAGAAAACCCATCTCAATGTGGAAATTTCCTCCATATTCATTCTCCCAGATCCCATTTTTATGCGATAAATCTTGAAAAGTTGTTCTACCATGAAAGAACAAATCCTTAACCTCGACGTCCACTTCCATTGATCCAAGGAGAGGAGCTTATAGTTTTGAAATCGTGATTCTCCCATCGAATCTATTGCAATCCAATTCAAGTTTTAGCTGGGAGGATTGAATCTGCCATGCTAGAACGGTTTATTAGCCAACGCCGAGCTCGGCAGGTCAATCGGATTTTGCTCAATTGTAAGGTCACGCTCCTGTGCCTGTTTCTCACCGTGATAGTCTTACGTGGAAGTCTTGGTGCTGGAAAATTTGGGACCCCGGAAAAAGACCTGGATGAGATCTGGGAAACCTTCTCTTACGTCCGGAGACGAGTTGAGCCCCACCGTGTCTTGGAAGAGGCTTCGCATGGCCGGCGGGTGAAATCCATCTTTGGCGCGGAAAGTGGGAGCCATTATTATGCCAACTTTGACGCGAGGAGCTTTTTCAAAGATGAGGATGATGGGTTTGAGGAGTATAAACGTGATCCCTCGAAACCATACAGTTTAGGTCCAAGGATTGGTAATTGGGATCGGATGAGAGGGCTATGGCTGAGACGGAATCCAAAGTTCCCAAATTTTGTCGCTCGAAAGAAGCCAAGGGTTTTACTGGTCACCGGTTCGTCTCCCAAGCCTTGCGAGAATCCGGTTGGCGATCATTACTTGCTGAAATCGATCAAGAACAAGATTGATTACTGTAGGCTACATGGGATTGAGATCTTTTACAATATGGCCTTGCTAGATGCAGAAATGGCCGGATTTTGGGCGAAACTACCGTTGATTCGTAAACTTCTGTTGTCGCATCCGGAAGTGGAGTTCCTATGGTGGATGGATAGTGATGCAATGTTCACAGATATGGTATTTGAGTTACCTTGGGAAAGGTACAAGGATCACAACATCGTACTTCACGGTTGGGATCATGAGGTATATGGAAATAAGAACTGGATCGGATTGAATACTGGTAGCTTCTTGTTAAGGAATTGCCAGTGGTCTTTGGATCTTCTCGATGCACTGGCGCCAATGGGGCCAAAAGGAAAGGTGAGGGAAGAGGCCGGAGAACTTTTGACCAGAGAGTTGAAAGATAGGCCGGTTTTCGAAGCGGACGATCAGTCTGCTATGGTGTATATATTAACTACACAGAAGGATAAGTGGGGTGAAAAGGTTTATTTTGAGAGTACATATTTCTTGCATGGTTATTGGGGTTTTTTGGTGGATAGGTATGAGGAAATGATGGAGAGTTATCACCCTGGTTTTGGCGATTATCGGTGGCCGTTGGTGACACATTTTGTGGGTTGCAAGCCTTGTGGGAAGTTCGGTGATTATCCTGTCGAGAGGTGTTTGAAACAGATGGATCGTGCATTTAATTTTGGGGACAATCAGATTCTGCAGATGTATGGTTTTACGCATAAGACGCTTGCTAGTAGGAAAGTGAGTAGAACTCGAAACGAGACGGGCAAGCCACTCGAGATAAGGGATGATCTTGGGTTACTTCATCCTGCATTCAAATCTGTAAGATTAACAACTTATTGAATAGGGCATTAAAGGCCTGCCAATTAGATCTTGCTCCCAATATGTTGTGTTTATCAAAGTTGGGATGCTCTTGTTGAGATCAAGATGTTTTTTGTGTTTATCAGTTGAAGAACTTGTTTTTGTTCCTTTATAGTTCTGATCATAGTTCCTGGGACTTTGTGTCCTGTAGTTTGTAGTTACTCTATTCTTTCATTTATTGCATTTGTTCCTCGGTTTAACTGAATAGCGAAAATGAATATCTTTACCCGCAAGTTTTCGGGTGAAAAGAGAGATGCATGGGACACTTTTATCACTCGTTTGGTTGAAAAATGCATGATTAACTAGTCCAGATACTCGCTACAGTGTTCTAAAAAGTAATTTGAGTGACATCTAAGGAAGACTCTGTTCACGGGCCGGATTCGCACCAAATCCAACCGATCCCGGATTCCAAACGGATGGAACCGGACCAATCCGGTCCCGGAACGGATTGGTCCGGCTGTGGTTTCATGGCCCAAACCATAGAGCCAATCCGATTCGAAACCTCGGATCCAATGGTCCGAATTGGATCTGAATTGTACCGGTTCCAATCGGAACCGGTCATATGATCAATCGCCATTCTCGGCGATCGATCGTAATACAACCATTTTTTTTAAGTTTCTGCCTTTGGCGATCGATCAGCAGGCATATTTTGTATTTTTTATTTTCAGATTTTGCATTCAACCTAAATCGTAAAGGAAAAATACATAGTTTATTGAACATGGAAAGCAACGTAAAAACGACAACATTTGAAATTTATATATAAAAAAAATACATTATTCATCATAATTGATTAGTATAGTCTTGATCAATTCTTCTTCTTCTCCAGAACTTTCGTTGCTGAACTCGTCGACTCCTCATTGTCTCTTATTTCTTCTCTCATCATCGAACAAATCTTTTAGGAGCGTAAGCATGCACAATGATGCTGGTTTTAGAGAAACTCTAGAGTCTCCAATGAGTCGACCACAAGTTGAGAACGCTGACTCCGATGCGACACTGGATGTTTGGATTGCAAACATCTCTAGCCATTTTGGCTAAGACTGGATATTGTCTTACGTTTGCTTTCCACCACTTTAGTACGTCAAATTTTTTTTCTGTAATGAACATCTGACCCAAGAAGAACTGCAACTCATTTGAAATGGTAGATGACACTCCGCTTCCTCTCTGCTTCTTTCTTGCAAGGCTTCTCAACAGATTAATCCCAGCGCTTTATGACTGAGTAGCGTCTTCTCCTCCTCCTCTTCCTACACATGCCAATGAGCTTTGTCCATGTTCACTATTGTACAATCCAAACATATTTTGAAGAGAATGCGTGATTGACGTCTTTTGATCGTCAATATCCTTATCCAAAAATTTAGTATAATATTCAAAGAAAGTATCGAAAGATCCTATACCCTAACTTGAGTCTAACAGTGTAGATATACAGTGCACGTGTGAAATTTATTCCCAATCTTTTTTAAAGTCCTACATATGATAAACGAACGACGACAATTCAATATCATCTCTAAATTCAATAAATTTACAAAACATGTTAAATATAAGTGGAAGAAAAAAATGAGAAGTATGATAAAAAATAATGATAATGAGATATCAACTTGGAAACTTTGGATGATTTTAGACCAAAATAATAATGATACGATAATGAGAGAGTAACTTGGAAACTTTTGGATGAATGTAAGCTAGTTGTATTTGTAGTTGTAATTTTGAAAAAAATACTGAAAGCCAAGGAACTCATTAATCCAATTTTATCTGATGTTTGGTACAACTTTTACTTATCTTGTAAAAAGTTGTACTATTCATATAAACACATCCACGTTTGCACGGAAATAATATTTAGGGACAAGATTTAAGAAAAAATCACCGAGCTGAAGAGACTTATTTTGCTTCATAAAAAATCTTTGAGTAGCAAAGAACAATTATATGCTCTTGACAAATAAAATTAAAAATACTGAAAGCCAAGGAACTCATTAGTGGTGGCAACGCCAGCTGACAGAATAATAAAAACTTCTGTTTTAATCATCAATTTGTTTATTGGTTGAGTGAAATTTTGAAAAAAATTATATTTAAAGAAATATAAATGAAAAGTGATTTTGTTTTCAATAATTTAAGTTTATGATTTTCAAGTGTGGCAATATGGAGAAGAGAATAAAAAATTGGGGCCATGAAGAAGATGATATAAATGAGGGAAGCTTCGGCAAACGTACAAATATTTTAATTTGATCAAAAAATCTTTTAAATTACTTTTTTATACATAGATTTCTCATTAATAAACTTAAATAAAATATCTTATTTTTAATTTTTGTTTCGATACAATGGTATATCAAAAGGTTTTAGATTAAGTAGATCTAAAACATAATATATGATGTGTAAATTTAATGGTCATACATCTCGGATCCTAATTGGGATTAAAGATTTAATTGGTTTGTTGTTGTGTTAAGGGTGTTCATTCGGTTGAACCGAATCGAAATTTCGGTTAACCGAAATTTCAGTTTTGAAATTTCAAAACCGAAAACTGAACCGAAATTGTTCGTTTGGTTTCAGTTTTAACCGAACTTTTTCGGTTCGGTTCGGTTCTTTTCGGTTCTAACTTTTTTTTTACTTTATTTTTTTAAATTGGATGATTAGTTAAATTCAGTGTAACTACAAACACTAATACATCATATATTTGATTCAAATGAATTTTGAACATTTGACGTTTTAGATTTAAACTTCTAATTTTATTTTAAAGCTATTTATTACAAAATATATATTTTAAAGGAGACAAAAAAATAAATTATATTATACTTGAAAACACGTTGTTAATTTAAGAGTTTTTATTAATATGATCATGAGCGAAACCATTAAAAAATATTTAAACCATAAAAAAAAGTAAAAAAAATATATTTTTTTAAAATTTCGATTTTTGGTTCGATTCGGTTAACCGGATCTGTAACCGAAACCAAAATTTGTTTTAACTGAACCGAAATTTTTGGTTCGGTTTCAACCGAACTTTTCGGTTCAGTTCACCCGGTTAACCGAACCGATGAACACCCACTAGTTGTTGTTATTCAATTGCCAAATGGTGAACACCCCTAGTTGTTGTTGTTATTTAGTTGCCAAATGGAGAAGTATTTTTTTTTTTGGGGTAACATTTTGATTAGCGAACATAATACTTTAGGGACTTCTAAGGATTCATTAAGCAATTGAGGACCGCTTTGGATTACAGCAAAGCACTGTTAAAACTTAGCTTCTAATTTAAGTTTTAAGTGGAAAAGGTTGTGTCTCACCTTTCGAGCATTCGGAGTGGTCCAAAAAAACATCCTAAGGATAATCATTTGTTTTTGTCTTTAAGCTTAAGTAAATAGTAATTTAATTTCAATACTTAAATGTTAATATATACGCTAGAAGTAGATGATTAGCTTTAAGTAGGTGCATGCTTAGAGTGAAACGATATTTTGGCGTGTGATAGAGAGCTTCAAACCCACGCTATCCTCTGCGTGAGGATAGCGTGAGGTTTTGTGCTGCGCCATTTTGGCGAGCACCTTTTATTTTTTATTTTTTTTGTTTTATTTTTTAAAAATTTATATTATTTATTATTATTATTTTATTTTTGTTGTTTTAATATATTTATCGTTTTTATTATAAAAATTTTGATAATTTTGAAATTATTAATATTTATAGTATTTAAATCTTTATAACTAATATTTTTGAAAATTAAATTAATTTTTAATTATTATAAATGATATTAAAACATGCTAAAAATTACAAAATTAAATTATTCACGATGTTTAAACACAAAATTAATTTAGAAATTACTTAACTTAATAATACACGCAAAATAAATCGAAATACATCAAATTATAAATTAGCATACATCAAATGATTATGCCCTGAAAATCACTGGGGTTAGTACCATTAAAATTAAAATATTTGATGGTATTATTCGCATCATACAAGAGGTACGACATATGAAGGGTCTGACAAAGAATTTTGTGATGCCCGAAATTAATTAAATTTAATTGCTTGACTTAGTTGAGGTAAATGATGAGATAATTACCGAATTAAAATAATTGGCATCGTATTTTGGCTCAGATTGGAATAAATAATTTGAGGTCAAGCTCATAGTGTAAATTAAATTTGATGGAGCTCTTGTAATAATAAACTATTGAGAATTAGATTAAATAATTTTTATTTGGAATGAATCGAGCTAGAATGAATTAGTAGTGCAAATTATTAAATGAATTAATTTGTTAGTGGGAAGAATGAAAATTGATTGGTGTAGAGTTAAATCTAGTCTTGAACAAAAAACAAACACACTCTTCCCCATTTACACACACTAAAAATGTTTCCATTGACGCGACTAAGCCCATGCATATTGTATGGACCTCTGGTCGCGCAAATTGCATAGTACCTCTCCTCCATACACCTTCATGCCGCCGCCTCTTCTTGCTGGGAAGGAAGACTTCATCTTTGTTCTTAAGCTTGATTTTTTTGTTCAGTTGACTAGGTATGATGCTACAACTAGCCTTAACCATTTATTCCTTCTTTCATTTCAAATTTTTGCTGCTTTTGGTTCTATTTATGCTGCTTCCTAGTTCGAAAAATCTGGCTGGTTTGGTTTGAACTTCTAGGTGAACTGGTTTGATTTGTTCTGTTGTTTGGAGTTGCAATCTTGTTGTTTCTTTTTGGTTCAAAAGCCATGTTGTTAGATTGATTTTCCTTGTTGCTCTAACTCGATTTTCCTGTTTGTTGGTAAATATTGTACTCTTTTGGGACTAAAAGTTATATTGCTCTTGGGTCAAAATTTGTGCTAGCTTGAGGTTGAAATTATGCTGCTATGTTGATTTTGAGACCTTGCTATAATGTTCAAAAATCTTAATGTCTTAGGGTTCAAAAATATGTTGTATTAGCGTTTGAAAATATCTCTGTTGAGTTTGAAAAACATGCTGAATTTGATTCAAAATCTAGTTGTTTTGTTTCGAAAATTTTATGGTTTTGAATTCAAAATCTTGCTGTTTTTAGTAGAAACTTTGCTGCTGTTCTTCGTCAAATTTAATTGTTACTTGGACCAAAATTGTGCTACATGTAACCAAGTTTATGCCATTGAAATGAATGTTGCTGAAATGAATTAAAATAGACTGCTGAAGTTGATCGATTTAAGCTGTAGGAAGGAATCGAATTAAGCTACTTGTTGATCGAATTTTATTGTCGTTTTGTGGGAAGAATTACTGCTTATGATTTTGAATTCTTAGTGATTTAATTCCTAATTGGTGGGTTTAGGTTGTATATAGAATGAACTGAATGAGTATATAGATTCTTCGATGTACTTTGTTATTATTCTAGCTACTACGTCAATCGAATGTGCTGTTATGTTGGAGTCTTCTTGGTCGATGCTATGCTTAGTTCCCTGTTTCACAACATACCTTGGTTTGATTTTGAAATTTATAAGCCATAGATGAAGTGTTTGTACAACTGGTTAAATGGTGGAGAATATTTGAAAAAAAGATATACATAACTGGAGTATAGTAACACGAGGAAAGTAGTATTATTTGGGTAGAGCTGCTCTATTAATTTGTTAATACTTATTGATGAATGAGTTATTGAATTATTATAGATACTCCACGAGCCTCCGAACATCAGGGGTAGAGTGGGAGGGAAGCTCTGTTCATGTGAAAGACATGGCCTGAAGGGAATTTTCTGGGAAGTCGGTGGGGCTGGGGAAAAGGAGTTTTTCTTCTTTGTGAAAGAGCCATCGAACATGAAAGGTAAGCGCAGACGTAGTCTTTAAGCCACCGGTCGTACCAATGGGGGCTCGGGCAGCAAATACCACCAGACGAAAAGTCAGCGGCTACTGGCACGGAGTTAGCAGGGGCCTATTTCTTCCAGGTGCAAACAGGGGTGAAGGAGCTTTCCTAGATCACACGCCCGGCTCAGTAGAATGGTTTTTTTTCACTTATACTAGTAAAGTCCTGGTACTCATTCCTTGAAGTGGGGGAGAAAAAATCCTCTTTCTTTGAAGCGAATTCCTGCAATAATCTTGTCGACCTTAAGGTACGTATTGACATACGATCATGTATGTTATGATAATTATATATCTATGCTTAAAGGTGAGTTGAATATGATGTGCAAATATAAGCTATTTGATATGTACTGTGAGTTTAATGCTTATGGCATGATGAATATGAAATAAAATAACTGGATATACGAATTTTGTTTGATGTCTATGTTAGGATGGACATGAGAAATGGGTGAGAATGGTCGAGGTTGATAGGCAGAATGGCCATTATATGTTGTTAAATATAAATGTACGAGGAGTGTTGTATTGTAAGTATAATGGATCATTGTGATGATAGTGTATGGATTTATAATTATCATTAAGGATATGTAATTGTGAATTTATTAAACAGAGACAATCAAGTGATCTATTATTCGAAATTGGTCATTAGGAGTTATAATTATGGGGTTTTGAGACAGGAGCAGGTCGAAAGATCTAGGACTTTTTTAGCAATAAACAGGAAGTATCTCTTTATGATACCGTTTGTTTATTTTTGTGAATTTATGGATTTTGTATTTAATTTATATTATGCGTATTTTTTTTTTGGTGTACGCTCACTCGTGTGGAGGCTGTTTTTGTTGAAACATGTAAAACATGTAATACGTTCGCTGTGGAAAGTAAGCTCGAGCTTCATTGGAGAATAATGTCCTCAGAAGCATTGTACCAATTATTGGTAGATTGAGAATGTGATTTATATAAGTTGAATTATATTTATTTATTCATTGCTCGTTTGTGAGTATCTCGATACTTGTATATAGTCTGTATAGAAGTGTTGGAGTACCTCTTTTCATTTGGTTGATTTATGTGCATTTTATTGTATGAGGAAAATGTGTTATGAATTGAGTATTGAGAATCGATTATATTGTTGGTTTCTGATTGAGAAAGATGGGGATTATGATTTGAGCATATAGCATTAGTTAGATGAATTTAGTTGGTAAACGTTTGTGAGTAATTTTATAAGGATTTGTTGTTGGGATATTATTGTTGTCATGTAGATATATTTATGGTTTTTTATTTTTCTCGATATGTCCAATTTTCGGGGAGACTCTGCCAAAATATTTGGTAAAATCCCACAATTGAAAATATGAAGTATTTAGAGAGTTTAAATAATGAGTTTATTTTATACACTCTGACCTCATAATTAATGATTAGGTGTATATTTTAGTCTTAATACTTGGTTAACATTGAGGGGTCCTAAAAATTTATTGTCTTTGGGACACTTAGATGATCTCGGGTGCAGGACCACATGGATACTGGATTTATGAGCGTCGAGGCACATGACATCTTAGATAAAATGATTCGATCAGTATGAACAAGTCTCAGGAGAATCTGTATTCATTGGAAATGAATGCCTTGAAAATCGCTGGGACTGGTACCATTAAAATTAAAATGTTTGATGGTATTGTTCGCATCATATAGGAGGTATGACATATGAAGGGTCTGACAAAGAATTTATTATCTTTGGGAGACACAGATGATCTCAGGTGCAGGACCCGTATCGAAAATGGGACCATTAAGATCGCGAAAGGCGCGCTTGTGGTAATGAAGGCGGAAAAGGTTGCTAAAAATATGTTTGTACTTTGGGGCAAGCTCACAAAGTGGCAGAACTAGCTGTTGCATCGACGAGTTTGAGAGAAGAATTAACAGTGTTATGACATATGAAGCTTGGGCATATGTCAGAATGAGGGTTGAAAATTCTGTCAAAACGGAAGCTGCTGCCAAGGCTTACAAAAGTGATTCTACCCTTTTGTGAGCATTGTGTTACAAGTAAACAACACATACTAAATTTTGGCACATCTATTGCCAAGAACATCGATATATTGGAGTTGATTCATTCTGATGTTTGACAAGCACCAGTTGTATTCTTAGGAGGACCGAGATACTTTGTCTCATTCATTGATGGCTTCTCTAGCAGATGTTGAGTGTATCCAATCAAGAAGAAATCAAATGTTTTCCCGTCTTCAAGGTGTTCAAAGTGTGGGTGAAGCTTGACTCTGAAAAGAAGATCAAGTGTTTGAGTACTGACAATGGAGGAGAATATACAAGTGATGAATTTGATGCATACTGTCAACAAGAGGCCATCAAAAGGCAATTCACAATGTCTTACACATCTCAGCAAAATGGAGTGGCAGAGTGCAAACAGAACATTGTTGTACAGAACAAGAGCCATACTGAAGACTGTGGGTCTAGCCAGGTCATTTTAGGCAGAAGCAGTCAAAACTGCCAGTTATTATCAATCGTTCTCCGTCAGTAGTGATTGATATCATGACTCCGATGGAGGTGTGGATGGGCAAGCCGATTGGTTATTCTCGGCTACATACATTTGGAAGCCCGGCGTACGTTTTGTACAATGAACAAGAATGATCAAAGTTGGGTTCTAAATCCAGAAAGTGCATCGTCTTGGGCTACACTGATGGTATTAAGGGGTATCGTTTGTGGGACCCATTATCCATTAACTTATCATCAGCAGAGATGTTATCTTTGAGGAAAATAAAGTGAACGGAGACAAAAGCACACTGAATTACCACAATTCAGATGGAAAATAAAGTAGATGAAGATCAAGTTTCTTCTGAGATGTCACCAGTGTACGAGGAACAAGAACTAGCTGAATCAGAGGTTTCCAAAGTTCGGCAGTCTGTTTGCGAGAGGAGACCACTAGTTTGGCTTTCAGATTATGTTACTGAAAGCAATATTTCATAATGCTTATTAACAGAGGATTGTAAGCCATCGAGTTTCCAGTAGGCTACTCAAAGCTTGGATATATCCCTGAATAATTGGAAGCCTTGGTCAAGAATAAAACTTGAGATATTGTTATACTGCCACGAGGATGGAAAGCCTCAAGCGTGATGGCAATAACCAAGTGGAGCGATATCGTGCAAGATTGGTGGTGAAAGGATATGCTTAGAAGGAAGGTATGAACTTCAATGAGATATTTTATCATGTGGTTCGGCTAGTGGTTGACCTAAATCTAGAGCAGCGATGTGAAAACATCATTTCTTCATGGAGATCTTGAAGATGAAATTTATATGTTACAGCCAGAAAGTTTTGCTGAAAAAGGCAAAGAAAACATGGTTTGCAGTTGAACAACGGTCTCGAACAGGCGTCGAGATGTTGGTACAAGAGATCTGATTCTTATATTATGAGATTTGGGTACAACAAACTCAATGCAGGTTCTTGTGCATATTTCAAGAGATTTGGGAATGATGATTATTATCATTTTGTGGAATTGGTTCTTGACCGAGTGGTAGGGGTTGGATCAACATGCTCATCAAGTCATGAATCTGTTCCTCATAATACACATGGCGGAAAAATAGCTTTGATAAGTTTTTATATCCTGAAGGAGTTCTAGGACTGTTGAAAGGGATCTGGTGTCAGGGTCAAGAAGATCTGCTCATGCCTGGGTAAAAAGAAAAAAACAAAGGCCAAGTATTTGTATCGCACTAAAAAATATCATTAATGGATCTGATACCCAATGGTTGAATAATTCCATGCCAATCGAGAAGTGGACGGCACCCCCTAGTTCTTGGTTTTTGTTATCGGAAGTGTCTGCATATCTTCCAAAAGCGGTTGACCGGGAGTTCCTGCATCGTCATTTGCAGCATCTTGACAAGTATGAACCAGTTGGTGACCTTAAAAGCTCTCTTGAACAAGGAGATCCAGATGAAGGAACGCTTGACATTGAATCTCATTCTGTTGCTTGGATTGGAGACCGTATCTTTTCTTACAGACAATTTCTAATGTTTCTGTTGAGTTACCTCCTGAACCTGCGGCAGACCTAGCTCAAAGCTTTCTCAAACGACTTGAGGGGTTCAATATGCACTCAACTGAGGTATGCAACAAACTGATCTTATTTGATTTATGCCATTTCTGTTGTAGCTACTGTAAAGGCCCCTTCCAAGTGTGTAAATATTAATAAAATTTATAATTTCGTGACAAGTTAGTAGAAGTTCCCAAGTTATTTGTCTTCATTAATCTTTAATTCTTGCATTGTGAATTTTGCACCAGGTTAATGCTCATGTAAAAGCTCTCAGAACCCTGTGCAAACGGAAGGCTTCAAATGCCAATGAAGCTGATTTGCTTGTAACAAGATGGACTAACCAGCTCCTTGCTAAAGCATCCAAAGTTTTAGATTCTTACATGTCCAAAATTTCTGATGCTACTATTGAGAATGTTTTTCTTACACCCCATACTGGTGTAAGTCAGCCAGGATCAAGAACTGCTGCACCTGAATCCAAATTATTAACACAAGCAACAATCGCCATGTACACTATTGGGTCCTTAGTTATTGTCTGCCCTTCAACTGATGTAAAAAGTATAGTTCCAGTTATATACACCATAATTACTTCAGGAATCTCTGATTTAAAATCATCAAGTAAATTACCTATCAGCAGTTCCTCTAAAGGATCGTACCCTTTCCTTGCTTATTCAAGCTTGGTTAACCATGGGCAAACTAAGCCTTGCTGATGGTAAACTTGTGAAGCGCTATCTACCTCTTTTTGTTCAGGTACACTGTACATTTCACGTGTCCTTGTCTTAAGAAGTTATATCACAACCACTTACAGCAAAATAGAATCTTTGGAACTTGTGCATGAATTACTTGTTTAATTTTGATGCTGCTGTAAACTAAAATTTGCTTGGATATCTTTGACTGTCATTTCTTTATTTAAAATTTTATGAGTTCTATAGCTAAACTAGTTGCAATGAGCGATAGCCTTCCAATGCAACCGGCACCAATTCGTACATTATCATATTAAATATTAAATACTTGATATTTTAGGAGCTTGAAACGAGTGATTCTGCTGCTCTTCGAAATAATATTGTTGTAATGATGTCGATTTCTGTGTGCGATATACAGCTCTGGTTGACTGGTGAGGCCCAAGTTTATGTGCAGTTAGAGTTTCAATTCTCATTGAACTTATTTTATTTTCTTAATCTCAAATTTTGAAACCCAACAGTTATATGTCAAAGATCATAAGTGCCTGCGCGATCCATGTGAACTCGTAAAAAGGCAAACATTTATACTGCTATCAAGGCTATTACAGGTAAATAAATATCATTCAAATTCTGCAACATCTATACCTGAGTATTTTGTTGGGTCCAGCCCAAATTGTGTGAGCCCATTACATTTTGAAGCCCATTAAGGACTAACTACTTGTAGTCTTTGACTTGGAAGAATTTCAATTCATTCAGAATTGAAGAATCGAGAGAGGCAGTAGCTTTTTTCTCAGAAAATAGAACAAAACTCATTCCTGGCAGAATTTTTCTAGGCGACGATCGGAGGCTCATTCGTGGTCCGAATTTGCTGAAATTTGGACAGCACCTTCACAACTCATCGAACTTCATTCTGATTGGTGGGTTTCGGTTTTGGAGCTCCGGAGACGCAGATCTGGTAGCTGGAACAGTAGCTACAAATTTTGGTGATTTCTTGCCAAACTTTGTTCTTGGTTGTTGATTCTTGTATTGATTGTTGAGAATCATTTGTTGCTCTAAGTTGGTGAGCATTTGTGTTGGTTTGCTGCTGTAAAAACGCATATATCTTTGATTATAGTGGATTTGATTAGGTCTCGTAGGCCTCGTGGTTTTTACTCTTCAAGTTGAAGGGGTTTTCCACGTTAAAAATATCGTGTTGATTGGTTATCGTTCTTGATGATATATTGCTCTATATTTGTGCTTCATTGGTTTGTTGATAGGTGAAGATTTACCTATTGATTTGGGAATTATTGTTTAGCTTGTCCCAACAAGTGGTATCAGAGCTTGGTTATTTGTGTTGAGCTAAACTTGATTTGAATGATGAAGGCAAATTTGAGTAAAATGGTTTGTTTGAACGGGACTAATTATCATAAATGGAAAGGAAAAATGAAAGATCTTCTATTTGTGAAAAAGCTGCATTTACCAGTTTTTGCTACTTAAAACCTGAATCTAAAACTGAAGAAGAATGGGACTTTGAGCATTTGCAAGTATGTGGCTTTATTCGGCAGTGGGTAGAAGATAATGTTTTGAATCATATTGTGAATAAGACGCATGCTAAAACTCTGTGGGCTAAGCTTGAAATGTTGTATGCCTCAAAGACAGGAAATAACAAACTTTTCTTATTAAAGCAGGCGATGCACTTGAGATATAAGTAAGGGACTTCTGTATCTGATTTCTTGAATGAATTTCAGGGTTGTTTTGATCAGCTTGTTGGAATGGGAG
Organism: Haberlea rhodopensis; assembly: GCA_907163345.1. NCBI lineage: Eukaryota > Viridiplantae > Streptophyta > Magnoliopsida > Lamiales > Gesneriaceae > Haberlea > Haberlea rhodopensis. Next base: position 4,928 of record CAJQUN010000591.1, on the reverse strand, counting down.
TGAAGTTTGATGATGAAATTCAGGGACTCTGGTTGCTTAATACTTTACCTGATTCTTGGGAGAATTTTCGTGTTTCATAAACTAATTCAGCTCCTAATGGTATTGTAACCATGCAGTATGCAAAAAGCGGTGTTCTAAATGAAGAGATGAGAAGAAGGACACAAGGTGCCTCAACTTCACAGTTAGAGGTTTTGGTTACAGAAAATAGGGGAAGAAGTAAAAGCAAAGGTCCGAAAGGCAAAGATAGAGGCAGAAGTAAATCCAACAGATATGCCAATGTCAAGTGTTATAATTGTGGCTACAATGGACATATAGCAAAGTATTGTCGACGACCACAAAAAGAAAACAAGTGGAAAAGAGAGAACAAGTCTGCTGATAAGAAAGATGATGATAACAGTGACCGTGTTGCTACCACTACTACAGATGATCTTGTTATTGTATATGATGCAAACATGATTAATTTGGTCTGTCATGAAACCAGTTGGTTAGTTGATAGTGGTGCATCCTTCCATGTTACATCGAAGAAGGAATTCTTCTCGTCTTATACTTCAGGTGATTTTGGAGTATTGAAGATGGGTAATGGAGGTTTATCAAAAGTGGTTGGTACTGGAACTGTTTGCTTAGAAACCAACAATGGTACAAGATTGGTACTTGAAGATGTCAGACATGCCCCAGATATTCATTTGAATTTGATCTCTACAGGTAGATTGGATGATGCTGGGTTTTGCAACACTTTTGGTAATGGAATTTGGAAACTCACCAGAGGTTCTTTGGTTGTGGCTCGAGGTAAGAAGTGCTCCAGTTGTACTTGATGCAGGGTTCAATTTCTGGTAATTCAGTAAATGCAGTCAGAGGTGAAAATTTATCTGAATTATGGCACAAGAGACTCAGTCACATGAGTGAAAAAGGAGTTAATTGTTTGGCTAAAAGAGGTCTACTTTCTGATTTAAAAGATGCAAAGTTGGAAAGATGTGCTCATTGTCTAGCTGGAAAACAGAGAAGGGTTTCATTCCAAAGTCACCCTCCGCACAGAAAATCTGATTTGCTAGAGTTAGTACACTCAGATGTTTGTGGTCCAATGAAGGTAAAAACACGTGGTGGTGCACTTTACTTTGTTTCTTTCATCGATGATTATTCAAGAAAACTTTGGGTTTATGCTTTGTAGTCCAAATACCAGGTTTTTGGAGTATTCAAAGAATTTCAGGCTTCCGTTGAAGACAGACAGGAAAGAAATTGAAATGCATCCGCACTGATAATGGTGGTGAATGTTGTGGACCATTTGATGAGTATTGCAGACAGCAAGGCATCAGACATCAGAAGACACCTCCTAAAACTCCTCAGTTAAATGGCTTGGCAGAAAGGATGAACAGAACATTGATGGAGAGAGTTAGATGTTTGCTTTCAGAAGCAAAATTGCCTGGATCCTTCTGGGGTGAAGCATTGTATACTGCTACTAATGTAATCAACTTGTCTCCTACTGTTGCATTGCAGGCTGATGTTCCTGACAGAGTTTGGTATGGCAAAGATGTCTCTTATAATCATCTGCGAGTATTTGGTTGCAAGGATTTTGTGCATGTGCCTAAAGATGAAAGGTCTAAGTTGGATGTCAAGACTAGACAGTGTATCTTCATTGGTTATGGCCAAGATGAATTTGGCTACAGATTCTATGATCCAATTGAGAAGAAACTTGTTAGAAGCCGTGATGCGTTTTTCATAGAAAATCAACCATTGAAGATATTGATAAGGCCGATAAGCCAGAGGGTCAGACTCAAGGTGACTTGATAGATTTCAGCCCATCTCCTATGACACAAATACCTAATGCAACTGGAACTGAAAATCAGAACGATGCAGAGAATGAGGTTCAGAATGATGTTGAATATGGCCATGAAACTGCAGAAGAGGTAGATGCTCCATCACATGTTGTTGATGAACATGTACATGATACTATAGAGCAACCTGATATTCCTCTCAGGAGATCTACTAGAGATCGCAGACCATTCACTCGGTATCCGCCCGATGAGTATATACTCTTGACTGATGGGGGAAGATTTCCAAGATGCTATGGAAAGTAAAGATAGGATGAGTGGGTCAAAGCAATGAAAGATGAAATGGATTCTCTATATGAAAATCAAACATTTGATCTTGTCAGGTTACCGAAAGATAGAAAGGCACTGAAGAATCGATGGATTTACAGGGTAAAGCATGATGAAATACATCCCATCCACGATATAAAGCCAGATTAGTTGTTAAGGGTTTTGGTCAGAAAAAAGGGGATTGATTTTGGAGAAATTTTCTCACCAGTTGTGAAGATGGTCATCAATCCGGATTGTTCTGAGTTTGGCAGCCAGTCTTGATTTGGAGATTGAGCAGATGGATGTAAAAACTGCTTTTCTACATGGTGATCTAGAGGAAGAGATTTACATGGAGCAATCGGATGGTTTTGTGATGAAAGGAAAGGAGAATTATGTCTGCAAACTAAATAGAAGCTTGTATGGTTTGAAACAAGCTCCAAGACAGTGGTATAAGAGGTTGAGCAAGTTATGACTCAACTGGACTTCAGAAAGACTGCATCTGATCATTGTGTATTTATGCAGAGATTTTCTGATGATGATTTTATCATTTTATTGCTTTATGTTGATGATATGCTTATTGTTGGTCAAAATTATTTACGAATTGACAGGTTGAAGAATGCACTTTCTAAATCTTTTGCAATGAAAGATTTAGGACCAGCAAATCAAATTCTTGGAATTGGGATCACTCGTGATAGAAAGAACAAGAAATTGTGGTTGTCTCAACAAAAGTACATTGAGCAGGTACTTCGACGTTTTGAAATGGATAAGGCTAAAGTGGTAATCACCCCTCTTGCTTCACACTTTAAGTTAAGCAGTAAACAGTCTCCTTCTAATGATGAAGAGAAGAGAGACATGGCAATTATGCATAAGTTGTGGGCAGCTTAATGTATGCTATGATTTGCACTAGACCAGATTTAGCTCATGCAGTTGGCACGCTAGTCGATTTCTATCTAATCCGGGTAGAGAGCATTGGTTTGCAGTGAAGTGGATTATGAGATATCTTCGTGGCTCTACTGATTTGAGACTTTGTTTTGGGTCTGAAAAGCCTATGCTTGTTGGTTATACAGATTCAGACATGGCCGGGGATTTGGACTCAAGAAAATCTACTTCAGGCTATTTGATTACCTTTGCAGGGGGAGCTGTAGCATGGCAATCCAAGTTGCAAAAATGTGTTGCTTTATCTACCACAGAAGCTGAGTTCATTGCAACTACTGAGGCTTGCAAAGAGTTGCTATGGATGAAGAAGTTTATGCATGAACTTGGATTCATTCAGGAGAGGTATGCATTATTTTGTGATAATCAAAGTGCTATTCATCTTGCTAAAAATGCAGCTTTTCATGGTAGATCAAAACATATCGATGTGAGGTATCATTGGATTAGAGATGTTTTGAACTCTAAATTGCTTGAACTTGAGAAGATTCATACAGATAGGAATGCAGCTGATATGATGACAAAAGTGGTATCTCGTGAGAAGCTCAAGTTGTGTGCCGTGATGGCCGGCATCAACTTGCAGTGATGAAGTTGTTGCAGTGCCACCTCCCTCGACTCATGGGCTGGAGGGGGAGATTTGTTGGGTCCAGCCCAAATTGTGTGAGCCCATTACATTTTGAAGCCCATTAAGGACTAACTACTTGTAGTCTTTGACTTGGAAGAATTTCAATTCATTCAGAATTGAAGAATCGAGAGAGGCAGTAGCTTTTTTCTCAGAAAATAGAACAAAACTCATTCCTGGCAGAATTTTTCTAGGCGACGATCGGAGGCTCATTCGTGGTCCGAATTTGCTGAAATTTGGACAGCACCTTCACAACTCATCGAACTTCATTCTGATTGGTGGGTTTTGGTTTTGGAGCTCCGTAGACGCAGATCTGGTAGCTGGAACAATAGCTACGAATTTTGGTGATTTCTTGCCAAACTTTGTTCTTGGTTGTTGATTCTTGTATTGATTGTTGAGAATCATTTGTTGCTCTAAGTTGGTGAGCATTTGTGTTGGTTTGCTGCTGTAAAAACGCATATATCTTTGATTATAGTGGATTTGATTAGGTCTCGTAGGCCTCGTGGTTTTTACTCTTCAAGTTGAAGGGGTTTTCCACGTTAAAAATATCGTGTTGATTGGTTATCGTTCTTGATGATATATTGCTCTATATTTGTGCTTCATTGGTTTGTTGATAGGTGAAGATTTACCTATTGATTTGGGAATTATTGTTTAGCTTGTCCCAACATATTTGTTACATGATATTGTTTCTTTTGTGCAGAGGGACTATGTCAAGTGCAGAGGAGTGCTTTTTCTTCGGTTTCTACTGTGTTTAGTTGATGATTCAGAGAAAATTAGGCAACAAGATGGTTTCCTCTTCGGGAAAATCTTAAAAGGTTCCAATGATCTTGAGAATATATCTTGCATTTTGGTATCTGACATTGTATTAACATCTCTGATACCTCCTAAAATTGAAGACCCACAGCCGACCTACCTCATTTGTATTGCTCGATTTTCTTCGCACGACCTCGCATGCCCTTCTGACCTCTTGCAGGAAGACCGACCTATTGGATCGACCTGTGTCATCTCACATGTTGACCTCGCTAACTTGTCGAGCGACCTCTTTTGGGAGCCCGAGCTAATGGCCGAGCTCTTCTCATTTCCTGCTTGATCCCTGTGCTCAACAAGGAAACTAGTCCCCTAAGTTAGGTAAGTCCTAGATCTGCGGAGCAATATCAGGGATTTGATTGTATTCACAAGATCTTAACGTATCTGGGTAAGATTTGGATAAACATGGCAAGAGTCCTTGCTACAATGTAACTCTTGGGTCTACTCCTCGAAATACCAGGTTTGGGGTATCAATTGATTGATTCATAATTGCCTTT